>SJYT01037557.1:34115-73920 GCA_006410635.1 Cephalophus harveyi
AGTCTGAATTTGGCAATAAGGAGTTCATGATCTGAGCCACAGTCAGCTCCTGGTCTTGTTTTTGTTGACTGTATAGAGCTTCTCCATCTTTGGCTGCATAGAATATAATCAATCTGATTTCGGTGTTGACCATCTGGTGATGTCCACGTGTAGAGTCTTCTCTTGTGTTGTTGGAAGAGGGTGTTTGCTATGACCAGTGCATTTTCTTGGCAAAACTCTATTAGTCTTTGCCCTGCTTCATTCCGCATTCCAAGGCCAAATTTGCCTGTTACTCCAGGTGTTTAATGACAGTGTTTTTGTATTGAGGAAGATGGCAATGCTGAAGGAAACTTAAGGCATGAAATTTTCCTGATGGATGCAATGCAACATAAGCTTTCCAAATGTGATCAATTTTTTCCAAGTTGGTAGAGCTAGAGGGTCAAAAGGAGAAAATGAAATCTTCTCTGTTTGTAAGTCCCTGGGTGGGTAGAGTTTTGAACACACTACCCATTCATCCAGAGAGGATGAGAAAAGAGAAAATTTATGCCAGCTCCCCATGTTAAAACTTGATAGATGAAAAAAAATTCCATTAACACAGAATGTCTCAAAGGCAATTCAAAGTAGTAAGTATCTTACGTGCCTTTAGACAGTCAAAGAAAGTTTCCTGTGGGACAATGAGATCCTGAATCAAGCTAATAATCCTGGGTTCCAAAATATCCACGGAAGTATGAAGAAAAACTGACATAATTAAATAGGCTAAAATGCATAGAGAAACCTTGTTTTATAGAATGAAGAATGGCATGTCTCAGTAACCTGCCCATAGCTATAACTGAAGATTCAGGAAAGATGGTCATATCTGGTGATGGCAACATGTATATAGACAACCATCTAAAATGACACGCTTCTACCATTCTACCTTCTCCCCACACAACCAAGTACCTCAATACTCTGTAATATTTAGGACATTGTTTGGAAAAATAGCACCAATTTAACTTTAACTGAGTAATTAAAACAGTGCACTCTAGAGAAGATACTTCAAAATAAATGAATGTAATAAAAGATTATGGCTCAGACGTTAAAGCGTCTGCCTCCTATGCGGGAGACCTGGGTTCAATCCCTGGGTCGGGAAGATCCCCTGGAGAAGGAAATGGCAATCCACTCCGGTATTCTTGCCTGGAGAATCCCATGGACAGAGAAGCCTAGTAGGTTACAGTCCACGGGGTCGCAAAGAGTTGGACACGACTGAGCGACTTCACCTCACCTCATAGATGACAATAGTAAAGTATGGAAATATTACTTTCTTCCCCCAAAGAAGATGAATTGACCAACATTGTCTAGTCACTAAATCATGTCTGACTCTTTTGTGGCGCCATGGATTATAGCCCACCAGGCTTATCTGTCCATAAGATTTCCCAGGCAAGAATATTGGAGTGAGTTGCCATTTCCTTCTCCATGAGATCTTTCCAACCCTGGGAACTGACCAATAGACAGACTCTGATCTATCAGAACTATATACCTAATTCTTGTCTCTCTATAAATATATTCCAGATAATTTGTATGCATACATATATGTAAACCAGATCATCTTCTCTTTCTGAATTCAGTATATTTTCTTGTTCTATTCTACCACCGTCAGTCCTGCTACCTTCCCCATATGAAATTGGCTTTTATTGCTTTTTAAGAAAATTAACTAGTATCTCACATGCTTATTCTTCTTAACACAATTCAGAGTTAATGATCTCAAATATTTATTCAAACTTGTTCACAGATCATCTGTCAAAATGAAAGAGATTTTCTGTCCAGTAATAAAAATGTGTTTGCATGTATATTGTTTAATTTGTATGCCCCTTGATGAAATGTTGTATGGGAGTTGGGGGCTGGTAACAAAGAACTTTAGTCATATTTTCCAATTTAGGAGTACAGTTTTTCTAGTTACAGTAAGTATTGTGACCATTTTAGAGTGCGTGTTATTGTGTTCTATGATAACAACTCACTGGGGTAGTATTGTTAGCTTTCTCCTTTAGAAATTCTCCAATTTCTAAATTTAGAAACTTCTTTTAAAATTCTCCAAGCCAGGCTTCAGCAGTATGTGAACCATGAACTTCCAGATGTTCAAGCTGGTTTTAGAAAAGGCAGAAGAACCAGACATCAAACTGCCAACATCTGCTGGATGATCGAAAAAGCAAGAGAGCTCCAGAAAAATATTTCTGCTTTATTGGCTATGCCAAAGTCTTTGACTGTGTGGATCACAATAAACTGTGGAAAATACTGAAAGAGATGGGAATACCAGACCACGGGACCTGCCTCTTGAGAAACCTATATGCAGGTCAGGAAGCAACAGTTAGAACTGGACATGGAACAACAGACTGGTTCCAAACAGGAAAAGGAGTACATCAAGGCTGTATATTGTCACCCTGCTTATTTAACTTATATGCAGAGTACATCATGAGACATGCTGGACTGGAGGAAGCACAAGCTGGAATCAAAATTGCTGGGAGAAATATCAAGAACCTCAGATATGCAGATGACACCACCCTTATGGCAGAAAGTGAAGAGGAGCTAAAAAGCCTCTTGATAAAAGTGAAAAATCAGAGTGAAAAAGTTGGCTTAAAGCTCAACATTCAGAAAATGAAGATCATGGTATCCAGTCCCATCACTTCATGGCAAATAGAGGGGGAAACAGTGGAAAACAGTGTCAGACTTTATTTTTCTGGGCTCTGAAATCACCGAAGATGGTGATTGAAGCCATCAAATTAAAAGACGCTTACTCCTTGGAAGGAAAGTTATGACCAACCTAGAAACCATATTAAAAAGCAGGGATATTACTTTGTCAACAAAGATCTGTCTAGTCAAGGCTATGGTTTGTAGGATTGTGAGAGTTGGACTATAAAGAAAGCTGAGCACCGAAGAATTTATGCTTTTGAGCTGTGGTGTTGGAGAAGACTCTTGAGAGTCCCTTGGACATCCAACCAGTCCATCCTAAAGGAGATCAGTCCTGGGTGTCCATTGGAAGGACTGATGTTGAAGTTGAAGCTCCAGTATTTTGACCACCTGATGCAAAGAGCTGACTCATTTGAAAAGGCCCTGCTGTTGGGAAAGATTGAGGGCAGGAGGAGAAGGGAACAACAGAGATTGAGATGGTTGGATGGCATCACTGACTCTGTGGACATGGGTTTGGGTAAACTCTGGGAGATGGTGATGGATGGGGAGGCCTGGCATGCTGCAGTTCATGGGGTCGCAAAGAGTTGGACATGACTGAGTGAAGGAAGTGAACTGAACTGAACTGAACTATTCCTAAAATAATGCCAACCTTCTGAGCAAGTCATAATAGTAAGAAAAAGATTAGTGATCACAGATCACCACAACAAGAGAGTCGGTGAGAATAATCAAAATGTGACGCAGGCACAAATACTGTTGGAAAAAAATGATGCCTATAGACTTGTTCAATGCAGGGTTGCTGCAAACTTTCTACTTGTAAAAAAAAAAAAAAAAAAAGGAATCTGCAAAGTACAACAAAGCAAAGTACCATACAATGACTTATGTCTATATAATAATTTCCTGATCAAAATATCAGTAAGAATTTTGATGGAGGAACCTGTTTTTCAAAGAATGAGTTAGAGTTAATATGAATTTGGTACTTGTGTTGGCTTTCTACATCTGCCATAACAAAGCCCTACAAACTGAGATGTTTTAAAAAAAGAACAAATTTATTATCTCACATTTCTGTAAGCTAGATGTCTAAAATCAAGCTGTCATTAAAGCCACACTCCTGTGAGACTGGGTTGGGTGCATCCTTGTGTCTTCTTAGTTTTTGCCTGAAGCCTTCAATTGGCATTTCTTGGTTTACAGCTGCATCTCTTCAATCTCTGTCCCTGTTATTGTCAGGGCAGTCTCCCTGTGTGTCTCTGTCTTCATATGGTATTTTCCTCTTCTTTTAAAGATGCCATTCATACTGGTGGTGGTGGTTTAGTCACTAAGTCATGTCCAACTCTTGCAACCCCATGGACTGTAGCCCGCCAGACTCCTCTGTCCTTGGGACTTCCCAGTCAAGAATACTGGAGTGGGTTGCCATTTCCTTCTCCAGGGAATCTTTCTGACTCAAAGATCAAACCCATGTCTCCTGCATTGTAGGCGGATTCTTTACCACTGAGCAACCAGGGAAGCCCTCATGTTGGATTATGATCAATCCTAATGAGCTATCACAATTCTGTTACATCTGCAAAGATCCTGTTTCTGAGTAAGCTCACAGTCAAGAGTTTCAGGGGTTAGGAGTTCAACATATTTAAGGGAAGGGAAACAATTCAGCACATAAAAGTGGTTTTTGAAGTGTTGAGAGTATCCAAAGCCAAAGTCTGGATGAAAACACAAAGAAAGTTGTAGTAAGGAGGAAGAGTGGTCCACAGATTTTCATTTCGCTCACAGAAGGAGAGACAGAAGGAATCACCAAAGGAGACTGAAAAACAGTGGTCGTTAGAGAGAAGGCTCAATTAGTTTCCTATTGCTGCTTTTACAAATTACTACAACTTAGTAGCTCAAAAAGTACAACTTTATTATCTTATAGTTTTGAAGGCCAGAGTTTAACATGGATCTTATAAACTACACTGTCTGCAGGGCTGCATATTTCTTTTTGACAATTTTAAGGCATAATATTTCATTGCCTATTCCAGCTTTCAAAGGCTACTTGAATTCCTTGGCTCATACATAGACTTCTTCCATTTAAAAGCCATAACGGCCATCAGTTTTTTCCCACGTTGTGCTCTGACCCTAACTCTTCTGCCTTACTCTTCCACGTTTAAAGGACACTGTGTTTACATTGAGTTAACCTGCATAATTTTGTATAATTTCTCAACTTTAAGATTCACCTATTAGCAAACAGTTATATTTGCAACTGTAATTCCCCTTTGCCATGTAATGTAATGTATTTACAGGTTCTGGGAATTAGGAAATTGGTATTCTTAGGGGACTTCCCAGGTGGTACTGTGGTAAATAACCCCCCTGCCAATGCCAGAGACACAAGAAATATAGGTTTAATCCCTGGGTTGGGAAGATCCCCTGAAGGAGGTAATGGCAACCCACTCCAGTATTCTTGCCTGGAAAATTCTGTGGACAGAGGAGCCTGGAGGGCTACAGTCTATGGGTCACAAAGAGTCAAATACAACTGAAGACACACGCATATCCTTAGGGAACCATTATTCTGCTTACCACAGAGGGAAGCTGGAGAGTATAGTGTTCTTAGGTCCAGATGTTACAAAGAGGAGAAAATGATGGTGCATGGTTGAGTTTGTTCCTGGTCTACTTATGTTAATTAGGTTACTTGCTGATGGTTCAGTTAGGTTGTAAAATGAAAATTGAATTTGAATTTAGTCAGGGAGGACCTTGGTAGTGTAATAATACAAGTTTGTGTGTATTGTATTGAGTGAAAGTTTGGTTCACATAATGTGAGAAATAATGATAACAGAAAATATTGATACATCAAGTGCTAACAACTCTTTTAATGATGGGCTGCAAAAAATGCAAGCATATTTATTTATTAAACTGAGTAACACTCCAGAGAAGGCACTGGCATCCCACTCCAGTAATCTTGCCTGGAAAATCCCATGGATGGAGGAGCCTGATAGGCTGCAGTCTACGGGGTTGCTAAGAGTCGGACATGAATGAGCAACTTCACTTTCACTTGTCACTTTCATGCATTGGAGAAGGAAATGGCAACTCACTCCAGTGTTCTTGCCTGGAGAATCCCAGGGATGGGGAATCCTGGTGGGCTGCCATCTATGGGGTCACACAGAGTCTGTAGTCGGACGCGACTGAAGCAACTTAGCAGCAGCAGCAGCAGGGTAACATTCATGCAAAACTGAACATAACTTGTATACGTTATGAAAATCTATAAAATTATATTGTTACTTTATTTTAAAGTGGCAAACAAGGAATCAAATGGCATTGTCCCATAGTAACTTAAAAAACAGCAAACAAATTTTTGTGTGGGTGGGATGCAGAATCAATTATTGACACATATGTACAGAATCTCATGATGTTTCCTACTAGAACACTGCTAAAGATGGCATGGAGAGAAAAATTTATATGTTTATTAGTTTTTATATAAATAAAGAATTAGAAAATGAATTAATTAAATAGGAAAAAATAGGCAGGTCCTTTGAACAAATGTAATATCTGAATGTTAGTGTTGTATTTTGATTATCATATGTTATTGCTCTTAGGCGTACACAGATTTCCATATGGGTTGATAAATATTTAGTTATAAAATGTATTTATTTTTCTTTACTTACCTGATCTACTTGACAAATATTTCAAAGATCTTGTCAATTAAAAAGAAAAAAAAATCACTGTTCTCATACTGCTTACATTCTGTAGGGAAGACAGATTTTGAGTGCAAATTGAATACATATATATTTATATATTAATATTTGTTGGGACAAATAATTTATAAGCAGTCTGTCATAAGAATAAGAAAGAGTTTTATTCAAGCCATAGTGAGGTCTACAGCTCAGGAGACACAGATTCAAAAAGCACTTTAATTATGTTCTACCATACTGCAAAATTGAGGAGGCTTATATAAGGGAAACCCAGAAAGTTACATAAGTTGTTTGTCAAGAATTTGGATTGGAGTTGGCAAGTAAGAGTGTCTGTTAAACAAGGATTGGTTTGGGTCTGAAATGGTTCTCTAGTTACAAAGGGAAACACTGAAACTAACATGCATTTTATTAAAATCTCAAAATTTCACAGCACATAAATTTGAAGTGCCCCCTAATTTATGAATAAAATAAGTGTTAATTTTGAAATGAAAATTATGATATATGATTTTAATGAATATCACAAACAAATTATATTCTGAATAGTTATCTCAGTTTGTTTTGTTTAATCTTTTTGGAATATAAGTATCATGTGTCCATGGTATTGAATATTTTCCATAAACATGTATAAGATGTTTAAAGTACTTTCTGATAATGTAGTGTTTATTTATGCACCCTACATTGAATTATTTTGATTATTAAATGTAAGTTTACTCTTTAGTATTTCCTAATATTTTAAAAATCATTTAAAAGCACTATCTTATGAACTTTTAAGCTACATTATATCACTGTACATGCAAATTTGCATGCGTGTAGTTATCATGTAAATAGCCAGAGCTTTTCACAGAATGTATAAATAACTGGTGTTCAAAACTGTATTTTCTTTCTGGACATATTAATAGGATGCAAAACAGTTTGCTACAAAAATTGTCTAAAGATTATTCTGCCATATTTTAGCACTATTTAGGTAATTGAATGCATTGAGTCTAGGAATTTCAGCAAGAGTCTACATTAATCCCCACCAAGGTTGAGTTAGACTTATAGTAGAAACCCTGAAGGACTCTGTGTTCTTAATTACTACTCCCTTCTTTCTGGAAATAGAACTCCCCTGGTGATGAACAACTGCAGAAAAATCCATCACTAAGGCACTGTTAGCCTTTATTATTGTTCCCAGTGACCTTTCCATGAACCCAAGCTTAAGGACATGTTAATAAAAAAGCTGTATAACATTTAAGAAACTAAATTAAAATAGTAAACATTAAAATAATCAGATTGCTTGGCATAAAAAGCAATTCATTCTAGATTAACTTGCCAGCATATAAAAGAACAGTATTTGTTTTTGTTCCTAAGCTGAAATTTGTCATCAGAGACCTTTATTTTTTAAAAATAATATTATAATTAAATAATATTATAATTAAATAATATTATATTAAAGGCATTATTTTAAAGCATTCAGAGACACTTAAATTTGTTTGACAGAAATCAACTTTTTAAAATATTTAAGATTTAATATGTATATTTTATTTTTAAATTCTGATAGAATCTTTGATAAATATTTATAAACATAGGCAAACTTAAATATGGTTTCATCATCCTTACTTTAGATCCTTTTCATTTGTTTCATTTCTAGAATGACTTTGGGAGATAATACAGTAATCTCTAAGAATCTGCAAATTTTAAGATTGTAATAGACTTGATATCACTCAGTCCAAGCATCATTTATATCAAATTTTTTCTTTGCCTATCATTCTTTTGAACTGTCAAGAAGTTTGTACTATTGCCTGTATTGGGCACAATGATATTTCAGTTCTTTGTAAACTGCCTCTAGCAGGGTGTTTTTAACTGTTATGAACAACAAATAGAATAAGTAACAAACATTCTTCAGTTTATTTCAACATTTGTCAAGATTTCTGGTATCTAAAATGTGTTCAAATTTTGTCAAGTTTCTGTGTGATCCAAACTGATTTTATCCTATGGAAAAGAGTAATAAATTTAGAAAAAGATTTTCCATTTCCTTTTCAGTGAAAATAGAAACTTAATTTCTGATATTCTTATTGGTTCTTAAAAAGTCACTGAGACACTTTATTTGCAAATGCCATGACTTTACCTTTCCATTTTGTTTTCCTTCTTTTTTCCTTTGGTGTCCTAAACTTGATATGTTGAATCTTGTTAAACTTTCAGTGCAAAACTTTCAGGAGATCTCTGTCTTATTATTTAGGATATTAATACTTCTGTCTGTTTAAAAGAGTTGAAAATGAAATCAAATCATCCTAACAAAACAAAAGGGAACGGGAGATTGAATGGCTTAGATTGGTGCACTGGACTTCTGGAATTAACTCTATCGGTCGCTGTAGTCAGGTATTTGAACATTGTAGCACTCCATTTTGTATCATGTATATCTCTCAGATTGACATTCACTTTCTCAGAGTAAATTTTCTACAAAAGCAATAGACCTGACTGCCTGATAGACTATAGGTTTCTAACTTAAAGTAGAACTTCAGAGAACTCAACAAAAAGTCTAGATTTACAGAGCATTCATAGCTTAATTCTTGTTACTCACATACCTGCTATAAATAATGAAACAAGGTTCAAATTATTTATGTTGATAAAACCAGTGATTATAGTAACATATTGCAGTAACTCTGTAGTTTTGATATTACCTTGTTTATAAAATCACCCTGATGAGAGTGAATCTTTGAATTTACCAGCTTGAGGCCTTGTACCTTAGAGCAAAGTAAAATAAAACTTTGACTTGTATTCATGCCTAAGTTGTTTGGAAAAGATGTTTTAGCTGTTACTGTTTCTTAAAGCATATGTTACATATCAGTGTATTATGGTGATTTCTCCTTCCCTTCAACATGCCACCACTATTACTTTATTAATTCTTTGAAATGATCTTGTATGGATATTGTAAGAATTTGGGCCAGATGTTATTATTGACCACAACGATAGATTTCAGTTGTCCTAGAAGACAAGATTCTTTCACACCATGGGACCTAGGAAAGGATAATGTCTCATGACTAGAGGATTTCTTTTAATGAGTATCTAATTTATAGATATGTTTTAAGTCATTTTTGCTCCTACATGTAATAATTATCAGTGGAAATATAATTGTGTTGATGAAAATATGGCAATTGCTGCTGCTGCTGCTGCTGTCGCTTCAGTCGTGTCCTACACTGTGTGACCCCATAGACGGCAGCCCACCAGGCTCCCCCATCCCTGGGATTCTCCAGGCAAGAACACTGGAGTGGGTTGCCATTTCCTTCTCCAATGCATGAAAGTGAAAAGTGAAAGTGAAGTCGCTCAGTCGTGTCCGACTCTTCGCGATCCCATGGACTGTGGCTCCTCTATCCATGGGCTTTTCCAGGCAAGAGTACCAGAGTGGGGTGCCATTGCCTTCTCCAATGGCAATTGCTACTACATTTCAAATAATACATTTTTATTATTGATTTTGTCAGACAGTTTAGGAATGCAGAGCTAATATATCAAAATTCCATAATATAAAAGATACATAGTTAACAATTTATTTTTTCAGATAACTTACAAGAGCAGAATAAGATTGCAAACAAAATTCTCCAATATAAAAATTATGTAGTTAACACTTTTCTACTCACTCTAGACAAAAATAAAAGAAAAAACTAAATGAAATAAGTTCAATAAGTATGAAATATAAACTCTAAAGGTAGCATACCTTGTCTAAAAGTATTGATATAAAAAATGAGTTTCAATGCTAACATCCTTTATGTCTACGTTACAGATGATATTCATCATTCTAGAAATCCTTCAAGCTTCCGATCTTTCTGTCAATGTAATCTCTATTATTAACATAACTAGACAATGTTTTATATACTATGTATATATTGCATCACTCAAACTGACTATAATACCCTTGAGTATAGGACCATATTTTAAAAGTGTCTGTATCTATAAGAGTAACTAGCACAAAGTATATGCCTATCAGAATCTTTCTCTTACTTACTATATTTTAATATGGGGCAGGAGGATCTCCTGAAATATATTGGTATTTCATGTTGAAAGTGAAGTCACTCAGTCGTGTCCAACTCTTTGTGACCCCATAGACGGTAGCCTACCAGGCTACTCCGTCCATGGGATTTTCCAGGCAAGAGTACTGGAGTGGATTGCCATTTTCTTCTCCAGAGAATCTTCCCGACCCAGGGATCGAACCCGGGTCTGCCGCATTGTAGGCAGACGCTTTATTGTCTGAGCCACCAAGGAAGCCTATATATTTCATGTTAACATTATTATATAATACTGACTTTAAAAACCAAATAATAAATTTCTCAGAGTATTAGATGTGAGGCATTATCTTAAAAATACTGTATTTTTGGAGGCAACAGTAATCTTTAGACTACATTTGTAAGTATAGGAGTCTACAAAGAATTTTACTGATACTCAAGGCTGAGACTAGGACTGGCAGGGAGTGAGATATTCTGAGTAATACTTACCAGGTAGCTGAGCTGGTAAAGAATCTGCCTGCAATGTGAAAGATTTGGGTTCGATCCCTGGGTTGGGAATATCCCCGGGAAGAAGTCATGGCAACCCACTCCAGTATTCCTGCCTAGAGAATCCCTGTGGACAGAGGGGCCTGGCAGGCTACAGTCCGTGGGGTCACAGAGTCACACACATCTGAGTAAGCACAGGCAGCATCAAAAAATATGCATACAAAATAAATTTTTATCACAGAGTGATTAAAAACCCTTATTTCTCTGCTGCTGCTGCTGCTGCTAAGTCACTTCAGTCGTGTCCGACTCTGTGCGACCCCATGGACTGCAGCCTTCCAGGCTTCTCCATCCATGGGATTTTCCAGGCAAGAGTACTGGAGTGGGGTGCCATTGCCTTCTCCCTTATTTCTCTACTACAATTTATTCATTAACGTATTCCTTTTGTGGTGAATAACTTAGCAAATAGATTGTGCATGGCTTATCACTTGATTTTAGGGGTACTCCTTCTGACAACTGGAGTCCTTGTTGAGACATTTAGTATAATTTTGCAAGTTTTGAGTATCTTCCAGAAATACCATCCTCCTCACTTTCTTTTATTTAATTTAACAATATGATTCTATTTAACCTTAGAATTTATCTGGCTTCCATGACCATTTTCTTGTGGTGATTTTAAAAATTCTGTCCATTCCAGATAGAAAATATTCACCAAATAAGTTTTCTATCAGCAGGAAGCAGTGAAAGGGAACAAAGAATGATTTAATTTAATTTCACTCATCTCAGTGCAACAAACATATTTTGGGTACTTGTTCTGAGTAAGGTACTTGGATAGATATAAAGAAATGTTAAAATATAGACTTAGATTTGGAGAAGGCAATGGCACTCCACTCCAGTACTCTTGCCTGGAAAATCCCATGGGTGGAGGAGCCTGGTGGGCTGCAGTCCATGGGGTCGCTAAGAGTCGGACACGACTGAGAGACTTCCCTTTCACTTTTCCCTTTCTTGCATTGGAGAAGGAAATGGCAACCCACTCCAGTGTTCTTGCCTGGAGAATCCCAGGGACGGGGGAGCCTGGTGGGCTGCCGTCTATGGGGTCACAGAGAGTCGGACACGACTGAAGTGACTTAGCAGCAGCAGCAGCAGACTTAGATTTTGAGATGCATGTGTTTTAATAAGATACATAGTTAAGCAAACCAGTGATTATAAAATAATTCTAGAAGTTCAATAGGACCATTAAAAAGACACAACAGGTTCATTGAAAGAACAATCTGACATTTCCAGGTTTACTGAAGTTAGGAAAATGAAGTCAAGGACTGAAACATTTCAGGCAAAAGATAGCACTTAAAATGTCTGAGACATAATACAATATGACACTTTATGTAATTGGAAGAGTATAGACAGGACTTAAACTTCTGTTAACAATTGAGTAAGATATGACCTGACTGATTCTGCAAAGAAAAGCACTATAAAAATTGGATATAAAACAGAAAAAGCAGCATTGGTGAACACAGAGTGGATTTTGGTGGAATTGCCTGTTCATCGGAGTGGAATTTGACAAAGTACATTCCAACATTTTGTGGATTTTATCCTGAGATCATACACTGTTAGTGCAGTATGTGAGAGGTAGTGATAGTGGGAAGTCCATTTTGTGGCTAGAAAATTAGAGAACTGAATATAGGAAGTCCCTGATGGCTGCAATGAAAAGGGAAAATTGCAAAAGGAAAAGAGTCCCAAATTCTCAGATTCTATACACTATAATTCTATGTGACTACTCAACCACATAGGTCTGCAATAACTACAAGAAAACTTAGCTAAAAACAAACCATCTGAAATGAGACCAAAGATGTGGCCCAATAAACAGTATTTTTTGCTGTTCAATTAAAATAATTGAATGCTAAAGCAGAAGAAACAAGGCTCAAGTGAGAAAAATAAAATAATCTCTCTCAAGTTGATATCCCTCATTTCAAGAATGCCATCTAAAATTACCTGATACATGAATAAACAAGTGAATAGAAGTTATTCTCAAATCAAAAGAACATAAATTGAAATCAATGAAAAAGAAGACCATGATACTAAAAATATCAGAAAACATGTTAAAGTAGTAAATAAAATTCAATGCAATATGCTCCTGATGAAGGGAAAGGGGAATTCTCAAAAGAAATATAGGTATGATAGAAGGAAGCAAATGGAAATTCTAGTAAGCCTAAAAAGTAATACCTGAAATAAAAAGTTCACTGGAAGAACTTAGCAGCTTAGAGGAAATGGCAAAGGAAAGATAAAATGACCTTGAAGGGATTGCAATAGAAATTGCCCAATGTGAAGGACAAAAAGATAAAGTTTAAAGAATGAAGAGAGTAAGGGGACTAGCTAGGTAATATAGAATATCGGTATAATTAAAGTGTCAGGAAAGGAAGAGAAAGGAAAATTGGGAGGGGAAAATTATATGTATAAATATATAGGCACATAATATATACGGGCTTCCCTGGTGGCTTAGAGGTTAAAGCGTCCGCCTCCAATGCGGGAGACCCGGGTTTGATCCCTGGGTCGGGAAGATCCCCTGGAGAAGGAAATGGCAATCCACTCCAGTATTCTTGCCTGGAGAATCCCATGGACAGAGAAGCCTGGTAGGTTACAGTCCACGGGGTCGCAAAGAGTCGGACACGACTGAGTGACTTCACCTAACCTATAAATATATACACATAGATAAATGTATGTGTGTCATATAATTTGAAGATATAACTCTTAGTATTTTTACAATTTGATTCAATAAATTTTCATAATCAGCTCATAGAATTTAAATTTACTCTCAGTTCAGTTCAGTTGCTCAGTCGTGTCCAACTCTTTACAACCCCATGAACCGCAGCACGCCAGGCCTCCCTTTCCATCACCAACTCCCAGAGTCCACTGAAACACATGAAAATTGAGTCGGAGATGCCATCCAAACATCTCATTCTCTGTCATCCCCTTCTCCTCCTGCCCTCAATATTTCCCAGTATCATGGCTTTTCAAATGAGTCAGCTCTTTGCATCAGTGTCCAAAGTGTTGGAGTTTCAGCTTCAATATCAGTCCTTCCAATGAACACTCAGGACTGATCTCCTTTAGGATGGACTGGTTGGATCTCCTGGCTCTCAGGATCTTCTCCAATACCACAGTTCAAAAGCATCAGTTCTTTGGTGCTCAGCTTTCTTTATAGTCCAACTCTCACATTCATACATGACCACTGGAAAAACCATAGCCTTGACTAGACAGACCTTTGTTGGCAAAGTAATGTCTCTGCTTTTCAATATACTGTCTAGGTTGGTCATAACTTTCCTTCCAAGGAGTAAGTGTCTTTTAATTTCATGGCTGCAATCACCATCTGCAGTGATTTTGGAACCCAGAAAAATAAAGTCAGGCCACCATTTCCAGTGTTTCCCTATCTATTTTTCATGAAGTGATGGGACCAGATGCAATGATCTTAGTTTTCTGAATGTTGAGCTTTAAGCCAACTTTTTAACTCTCCTCTTTCACCTTCAGGAAGAGGCTCTTTAGTTCTTCTTCACTTTCTACCATAAGGGTGCTGTCATCTGCATATCTGAGGTTATTGATATTTCTCCCAGCAATTTTGATTCCAGCTTGTGCTTCTTTCAGCCCAGAGTTTCTCATGATGTACTCTGCATATAAGTTAAATAAGCAGGGTGATAATATACAGCCTTGACATATTCCTTTTCCTATTTGGAACCAGTCTGTTGTTCCATGTCCAGTTCTAACTGTTGCTTCCTGACCTGCATATAGGTTTCTCAAGAGACAGGTCAGGTGGTCTGGTATTCCCATCTCTTTCAGAATTTTCCAGTTTATTGTGATCCACACAGTCAAAGGCTTTGGCATAGTCAATAAAGCAGAAGTATATGTTTTTCTGGAACTCTCTTGCTTTTTTGATGATCCAGCAGATGTTGGCAATTTGATCTCTGGTTCCTCTGCATTTTCTAAAACGAGGTTGAACATCTGGAAGTTCACGGTTCATGTACTGCTGAAGCCTGGCTTGGAGAATTTTGAGCATTACTTTACTAGCATGTGAGATGAGTGCAATTGTGAGGTAGTTGGAGCATTCTTTGGCATTGCCTTTCTTTGGGATTGGAATGACCTTTTCCAGTCCTGTGGCCACTGTTGAGTTTTCCAAATTTGCTGACATATTGAGAGTAGCACTTTCACAGCATCATCTTTCAGGATTTGAAACAGCTCCACTGGAATTCCATCACCTCCACTAGCTTTGTTCATAGTAATGCTTCCTAAGGCCCACTTGACTTCACATTCCAGGATGTCTGGCTCTAGGTGAGTGATCACACCATCGTGATTATCTGGGTCATGAAGATCTTTTTTGTANTCACAGCATCATCTTTCAGGATTTGAAACAGCTCCACTGGAATTCCATCACCTCCACTAGCTTTGTTCATAGTAATGCTTCCTAAGGCCCACTTGACTTCACATTCCAGGATGTCTGCCTCTAGGTGAGTGATCACACCATCGTGATTATCTGGGTCGTGAAGATATTTTTTGTGCAGTTCTTCTGTGTATTCTTGCCACCTCTTCTTTATAGCTTCGGCTTCCTTTAGATCCATACCATTTCTGTCTTTTATTGAGCCCATCTTTGCATGAAATATTCCCTTGGTATCTCTAATTTTCTTGAAGAGATCTCTAGTCTTTCCCATTCTGTTCTTTTCCTCTATTTCTTTGCATTGATCGCTGAGGAAGGCTTTCTTATCTCCCCTTGCTATTCTTTGGAACTCTGCATTCAGATGCTTATATCTTTCCTTTTCTCCTTTGCTTTTCACTTTTCTTCTTTTCACAGCCATTTGTAAGGCCTCCTCAGACAGCCATTTTGCTTTTTTGCGTTTCTTTTTCATGGGGATGGTCTTGATCCCTGTTTCCTGTACAATTTCATGAACCTTCGTCCAATACATATATATTATTATGTAAGCATGTGTGTATACATAATAGTATATGCATTTTACATATACATACACACATACATATGTAAATATTTAAATCTGTTAATCAACTAAACAAAATACCTTGAAAAAATACAGGTAAAAATATGAACTAACTTTATGATTTTATGTCCCATTTGCCATTGCTTTACTCTAAGCTGCCTTCTCTTTGCTGGTGGTTGCATAATGGCTGAGAGTGAAGTATCTGTACCCTCCATTCTTAAAGCCATAAAAGACAACACAGAAGCTGAAGTTCTGTTTGGTCGATGCCAATGTAAGTGTGTATTTAGCTTGTTTAAAATAGTAGCATAATTTCTTCCAATTTAAAACTGCCAAAATAATTCCTTATTAATTAATCAATTTTCTTTATTGTTTTTAACTGTTGGCGATGCTCACTTTAAACCCTTGGTTGAGGTACTAACTGCCGTAATTGTTTCACTGTAGAAACTTATTTTTCCCTTTTAAGTATATTGCACTTCTCTGGTAGTCCAGACAATAAAGAATCCACCTGCAATGCAGGAGATCTGGGTTCAGTCCCTGGGTCCAGAAGATCCCCTGGAGAAGGGAACGGCTGCCCACTCCAGTATTCTTGCCTGGAGAATCCCATGGACAGAGGAGCCTAGTGGGCAACAGTCCATGGGGTTGCCAAGAATTGGACATGACTGAGTGACTAACATTTTCACTTTTGTTTAAAGTATATTATTACCAATGAATTTAAACCTAAATGCTTTTACATCAATTTAGCATCCTAGCCTTAGTCAACTTTTACACTGAGGTTGCAAAGTTCAGTTATTCTAGTTTTAGTTTGCTTTCTACATTTCTGCTTTCTTCTACAAAGAAGCAGTTTCCATAAGGTAAATTTTTAACTTACAATAGATCTTGGAGAATTGCTGGGTACCACAGAAATTCAGCAGAGAGAATGAGACAGGGAGAGTCTGTGAACAAACTGAAATGACTCTCCCAGAAATAGCTCTAATGAATGAAAATCGAGCAGCACTTTTTAAAGCTTCAGTGGCAGACTCAATACTAAGAGTTGTCAGAAAACCACTCAGTACTGATTTGTCTAGATTTGTAAGGATCAGCACAGACTACCTCATGCCTTATTTGGAGATTTAAAATGTATACAATTATTCTAGCTTTGGGAAAATATATGGCAGCTTCATTAATCCACATGCCTGGGAAATTTTTAAAGTTTGAATGCTTATGGAAAGAATTAGGAAGATGAGACACTATAGTTAGTTAGGAAGAAAACACACCAAAGACTGGTTTCTATGTTGAGTTAATAGATTATTTCCTTATTTGGACCACACTACTGAGTGGGAATAAGTTGTAAAAGATTGTTTGAAGAACTGACAATTTGGTAGGCCTGAAATATCAAGTATATTATATGCAATGAAAGAAGTCCTTATAAAATGGAACAAATAACAGCAATAAATAATATAATTTAAATGTAAATAAGAGTTGCACATTTTTCCCTATGAAGTAGAAAGCTGGACAGTGTTACTTCTATCATGAGAGCAAAAAAAAAAAAAACACCAATATAATCTTTAAAATTTTTTAAACCCATCTGATATCTGATGAGCAATTGAGATAGCTTAAAATCTTAGAGCTTCCCCAATGGCTCACCAGCTAAAGAATCTGCCTGCAATGCAGAAGACATCACAAGAGATGCAGGTTTGATCCCTGGATTGGGATGATCCTCTGGAAAAGGAAATGGTGGCAACCCATTCCAGTATCCTTGCCTGAAAAATCCCATGGACAAAGGAGTCTAATGAACTACAGTCCAATGGGTCGTGAACAGTCAAATGTGACTAAACACAAGCATGAGCAAGACTTCTATGATATAAGGAGATACAGAACCCAAAGACTAGCTCACTTATGACAGAGGGTAAGGGGGAGATAGTACTGCCTTCTAAGTGAGTAAGAATTTAGTTATAATCTTTAATTAATTGTTAAGGACTAATTGGCTTAGCATCAAAGAACTACAGACATACTGGAGATTTTTTAGCCATACTTTGGCCTATCATTGATGAAACACCACAAGGCACATTCGAGAGAGTTTGAGAGATGTGAAGTTGACTAGTCATCCACACTGCATGAACTTAGAGGCAGCCACCAGGGAAAAGGCAAAAAGCCTGGTCAAAACTTTTCTAAGGACAAAATCCTGAAATTAAAAGGGGATAGGCACCAAGCCCTCTGGACCACAAGGTTGATTTTAGTTGTGTTGAGATGGAAAATGGGAAATATTTCTGTCCGTCAGGATATGGCCATTTGCAGGTATACATATAATTTCTTTGAACATGGCAGCCTCCACTTCTGGTCATCCTTAGCTTTTAGAATACTGTGTTTCCCATGATTTCAGAAAAGGCATTTCTCATTGATTCTGCATTTTCTCCAACAGACTAGTACTCACTCAGTAAAGGCAACCACCATCTACCACAAGAGAAAAATAGCAAAGAGAAAATCAATGTCTGAGGAAAAAATACACACAAAAAAATGTCTTCAAGTTGAGGGTGGAGTAGGAAATTGAGGCAAAACTCCAGCAAACCATGCCACTCTCCAAGTATAGGTAATCCCAGATGTCTTTGATGTTAAGTGTTAAATCCATAGTAAACATTACAGAAACAAAACCAACACAAGTCTATTACTGACTAGAATAATCCAACCCCCTACATTAAACAGCCTAGCAGAGGGGTATTGACATTCAATTTTGTAGATATAATTTATCTCAGACTCAAATGTTCCTCACATTATTTAGCATGCAAGAAACATAGGATACACACAAAAGCACAAAGTAAAAATCCAGTATAAAGGTACAAATCAGTAAAACAAAACAGAATCAGAGATGAGGTAAAAGTTGGAACC
This sequence comes from Cephalophus harveyi, assembly GCA_006410635.1. NCBI lineage: Eukaryota > Metazoa > Chordata > Mammalia > Artiodactyla > Bovidae > Cephalophus > Cephalophus harveyi. The sequence continues at coordinate 52,695 of SJYT01037557.1, forward strand.
ACCATTCATCTAAGGTAGAGAAAAGAACTGAAAACACTTTTGAAATTGACATTCCAGAAGCATAGTCTCACTAAAGCCTAAGACATAATCATAGGACTGTAGAATGGTTTCTCTATCCCAGCAGCTTACCAGCACATTACTGAAAACCTATTTACAGCAGTCCCTTTTACCTGGTATAGCACATCCAACTATCAAGAAAAAATTACAAGGCAAAAAACACAGTTTGAAGAGACAAAGCTAGCATCAGAAAAAGACATGGCAGAAATATTGGAATTATCAGAGCAGGAATTTAAAACAACTATCATTACTATGCCAAGTGTTTTAATGGATAAAGTAGACAGCAGGCAAGAGAAGTAGGCTTTGTAAGCAGACAGATGGAAGCTTAAGAAAGAACCAAAAAGAAAGATTAGAGATCAAGCATGCTGTAATAGAATGAAGAATGCATTTGACAGGCTTATTAGTACCCGACATGGCTGAGGAAAGAACCTCTGAGCCTGAGGATATCTCAACAGAAACCTTCAAAGCTGAAAAGCAAAGAGAACAAAGACAGGGAAAAAAAAAATAAAACAGAACAAAATATCCAAGGACTGTGGGACACCTATGAAAAATGTATCACAGGTATAATGAGAATACCAGAATGAGAAGAGAGAGAGGAACAGAAGAAATATTTGAATCCATAATAATTGAGAACTTAGTAGCATCAACATGAATCTAATACCAAAAGTAGGAAACATGATAAGAAAAGAAACATAAGAAAAAGAAACAGTGAGTCAATATTGGATCGTAAATTGTGAGGAAGGTATGGTATTAATAAAAGATGTTCATTATAGGGGAAATTGGGTGTGAGATATGAAAGAGCTCTATCATATTTTCATATTATAAAATAAGTTTATTAACAGTTCTACAGTTAACATCATGTTTACTGGTCAGTGACTGATTTCTTTTCCTCCGAGTGTCAGAGTTACTCCTACATACCTTTCTTTCCTGGTTTTTTTTAACATCGAACTGGAGTTCCTAACTAGTGCAGTGAGCACATAAACACAAAATACAATACATAAAATACAAGCCATAGAATTTAAAATGTACCAAATCTCTAATTACAAAAAATATGATTCAATATGTAGTAATCCCCCCAAAATCTCAATAAGCTACTAGATCTAATTAGTGAATTTAATGATGTTTCAAGCTATAGGGTAAATATGTAAAACTTCATGATAATAAATATTTGATATCTGATATATTTAAAAAAATAATACAATTATAACAGTATCACAAAACATGGGATATATAGGTATAAATATAATAAAATGTGTTCCAGATCTAGACTGAAACTGCATAAGAACAATCAAAGAAATTAAGAGGAGGCAAATGAAAAAAAGCTTTATATCATTGTCATTATAGTAACATGTAACATTGTCATTTCCCCAAAACTGATGTGATGATTTAACCTAATTCCCCAAAAAGTCCCAATAGTATTTTTAGTAAAAATCAAGATGATTAAAAAATGCACATGGAAATGAAAATGAACTTCAGCATACAATACATTTTTGAAAAGATGGAGTATCAGTCTTTGTTGCGGGCTATGGAGAACAATACCTGTTTCTTTGAATGTTTTCAGCAAAATCAGAGTGCTGCCCAGGCTTGAGACAACTCTGAGTGAAGCAAAATGAAGGTAAGTCTTCATGCTGGTCCTTGAGGGGCCACCCCACAGGCTGAGGCCACAACCATAGTTCTTTCACCATAGAGTTGGCTTCCTCTGACACTAGCAGCCTCAACCAGGGTTCCAGGCTACCATCCTCACCATCCTTAGCACCTTCATCTTTGCTGTTAAGTCTGTGCATGAGGGACGAGTAGGTGGTCCATTTAAAACACTGCAGCACAGTCTTAACCACAAAGCCACTGCTCTCTTTGTCCAGTCTTCCTTGCTTGTGGCAAGTTTTTTAATAGATTTCAGTTTTCTGCAAAATTTATTTCTCTTATTGCTCAATCATTAGTTGCTCTTGTGGAGGGTTCAACTCTGGAATCAACACACTTAACTCCTTACTATTTTCCATCTTTTCCTGCAAATGCACTAAATATGCGTTGATTTCTTTATTTATTGCATGCCTTACCTATCCTGATCATTATTTTCAGCTGTGCAGGGTAAGATCAGTTATGCAAATCCAAAATAAAGAAGAAAATAGGAATGCTAGCACTAAACTCACTTGCTAGTCCAGAGAGAATACTCTTTGTTAGGATGTGGCTTTTCTTCCTTCACGGCACAGCAACCGGGTTTCTGAGTGATCCTTAGTTCCCTGGGGACTTGTTACTACATCACTTCAGGGAGATGAAGAAGAGAGCTAGCTGCAGAAGGCACGCTGTTCCCAGTGTAGCACACATCACTTCCACTCCCATTCCGCTTGGTTACATGTCCGAAAAGTGCAATTCAGAAGAAGAATGAATGAATGCCAGTAAGGAGCTAGCAAATTCTACTGTGAATAGGAAGAATTGGTTTTATCTGGGGTCACTCCTGAGGAATAATGGGTACAAAGAGTGCCTCCACTGATGTAAAATAAGAAAGAGTAAGTGCACGTGCTAAGTTTGGGAGGCAGGGGAGACCCCGGAATGTTTCAAATCTAAAGAAATATCATTGTGCCCAACAGAGAAAGTAGTGAGAATCAGTATTGGAAAAGTATGCAAGGGCCAGATCAACCAGCATATTTGTATGGTATTTTATAAAGGTTTAACATCAAATTAGCGTTGCAATGAAAAGCTGTTTAATTGATGTTAATCAGACAGAAAGTGAATCAATTTTGCATGTCTTAAGAATCACTATCCCTGTTGAATGAAGAATTAGCATGAAGTTGTGGTATATGCAAAGAAAACCAGGAAGCTTTGACTGAGAGAATAGCAGTGAAGATAAAAGTAAATACTGTATAGATTTTGGTGTATTTGCAAGTGAAATCAATTGGAAATGGTTGTCACATTTACAAGTTCAGTTCGGTTCAATCACTCAGTCATGTTTGACCCCATGGACTGCAGCATGCCAGGTTTCCCTGTCCATCATTAACTCCTGGAGCTTACTCAAACTCATGTCCATTGAGTCAGTGATGCCATCCAATGATCTCATTCTCTGTCATCCCCTTCTCCTTCTGCCTTCAATCTTTCCCAGCATCAGGGTCTTTTCAAATGAGTCAGTTCTTCACATCAGGTGGCCAAAGTATTGGAGTTTTAGCTTCAGAATCAGTCCTTCCAAAGAATATTCAGGATTGATTTCCTTTAAGATGGACTGATTGGATCTCCTTACAGTCCAAGGGACTCTCTTCAACACCACAGTTCAAAAGCATCAATTCTTTGGTGCTCAGCTCTCTTTATAGTCCAACTCTCACATCCATACAGGACTATTGGAAAAACCATACCTTTGACTAGATGGACCTTTGTTGGCAAAGTAATGTCTCTGCTTTTTAATATGTTGTCTAGGATGGTCATAACTTTTCTTCCAAGGAACAAGCATAGGCATATGCCCTCAAATATTTGAAAAGTTATTGTGTACTAATGTTCTGTGTTATTATTTGGGGTTATTTTTTGTACATTTCCTTGCATAAAGTACACCCTCGCCAAATACATTTGAAATGAAGGAGTGCTTTAATGTACAGAAAAAAGGAAACACTGAGGACAGAGAAAGGAAGAATAGCTGCAGTGGATTAAATAAGTTCATTTCAGTATAAGAAAGAATGCTCTGAAAAATAAGGAAATATTCTTAACATTAAACCCAATGCTTTGGAAGTCAGTACCCTCTTCATAAAATCATCAACTTGGATTATCTGAAGTTAGACACCGTATCACAGAACAAGAACTCTCTACTTAGCAGAAGCACCAGGAAGCTCTGTTCAGATTTAATGGCTAAGGAGACTTTGTTCTAAAGTTAGGATTTGAGATCAATGTAGTCATAATTGAAGTGCAACACCAGAATAAGTTCTTGCAAGTCATCTTCCTCTCTGTGTTCACCTGGCTTTACATTCAGTGAACAGTGGCAGTGAATTTGTTTTGGTATAAAAGATAGTATGTATATGGAATCTAGAAAAATGGTACTGATTAACCTACTTCCAAGGCACAAATAGAAACTCAGACATAGAGAACGAAATTATGGACACAGTGGGGGAAGCAGCGGGTGGGGCAAATTGAGACTGTAGTTGGAATACATTACCAGGTGCAAAGTAGATAGCTCCTGGGAGGTTATAGGAATCTCAGTCTGGCGCTCTCACCTAGAAGGGGTGAAATGGTGGGCCAGAGCAGAAGGGAAGTTCAAGAGGAAGGGGACTGATAAAGAATCTGCCTGCCAATGCCTGTGCCCAGACACAGGAGACATGGGTTCAATTCCTGGGTCGGGAAGATGCCTTGGTGTAGAAAATGGCAACTCTCTTCAGTATTCTTGCCTAGAAAATTCCATGCACAGAAAAGCCTGGCTGGCTACAGTTGATAGAATCCCAAAGAGTTGGATACCACTGAACGTGAGGAAGGAAAGAATGACTGATTTCACATTGTTGTACAGCAGAAATCAGCACAACAGTGTGAAGCAATTATCCTCCAATTTAAAAAAAAAAAAAAGATAACATGTACAATAACAAGTAGTCCATCTATGGCAAAAATAAAGGGCATCTGAACTTGCATTCTGTGTGCATCATTCACGTATCACTTCATCTAAAAGGCAGTGTTTAGATCCCTCTTAATATGACTCACTTAACGAGCAATACATTTTACTTTAAAATTATGCTCTTCATGTGACTAAATCAACCAGAAAATTGATACTTGGTATAAAAACATATTTATATTATAATTTTGGAAAAAATTATAATCTTGATTGAAAATGTTACTTACTGTGAAAATGAGAAAGATTTTTATTTAACTTCTTTGAAACTGTTTAGTGATAAATGATGAAAACTCTTGTTTCTTGTTTTTATTGAAAGATTTGTTTAATGGAATTCAGTACATAACCAATTCACCTCAATTGTTTGATTTTTAAAGCACATTTTACTGAAATATCCTTCATTAGAAAAATTCTACTTTCAAGATAAAAAATCCTTTCAAATCCAAATGGCAGTTAAATAAAATAGGTCAAGTTGATCCTCTGACTCAAAGGACATGAAGAGTGGATCTGAGTCAAAATACAATGGAAAAGAAAAGGATGTGACATAAAGTGAAGCAGAAGAATGTGGTGTCTGCTCTTAAAGTTTTCATTAACAACTTAAAAGTAAATTTCTTTAAGTTGAAGCTCAAGTATTAGTGTCTATTCAAACAGGAGATTTCACATTATTGTAACTACAATATATAAATCAACAAAAGACACTGAACATTTTCTATGCTATTCCTTTCCCTCTTTCTGTTGCAACAACCTAAGTAAATTGAGTTTTTATGAACTTTCACTGTTGGGATCAATAATGTGTGTGACAACTGTCAAAGCATAAAGCCCAGGAATCTGAGGCTTTACTGAAGAGGACACTGGCCTGAAAATAGAAACAGTGACCCTCAGATGTGATATTTCACTATCTGTTGATAATAGACTTTGGGGAAAACTACTGAAGTGGGCTTCCCTGGTGGCTCAGAGGTTAAAGCATCTGCCTCCAGTGCGGGAGACCTGGGTTCGATCCCTGGGTCGGGAAGATCCCCTGGAGAAGGAAATGGCAATCCACTCCAGTATTCTTGCCTGGAGAATCCCATGGATGGAGAATCATAGTAGGTTACAGTCCATGGGGTCGCAAAGAGTTGGACACGACTGAGCGACTTCACCTCACCTTACTGTAAGTGTAGGACTCCAGTTAACCTCCACTATCACCTTTCCCCTAATATATTTCCACTTAGCTACAAAAAATTATAGACTTAATCTATAAAAGTTGTGAAACACTATGTTATACACTTGAAATTAACATAATGTTTTAATCAACTGTACTTCAATCTAAAAATATCTTGAAAGGCAGTCCACTCCAGTCTTCTTGCCTAGGAAATCACGGACAGAGGAGGTTGGCAGGCTATAGTCCATGGAGTCCCAAGAGTCAGACACAACTGAGTGTCAAAACAACAAAATGTCCGTGAATGAGTGTAAAAATGTAGGTATTTATTTGAAGCGTTTCCAGTTTTGACAAATTAGCAAATTTCCAAATACTGAATCTGTGAAAAATGAGGATTGGCTAATTGTTTTGCCATAAATTATGCATATTTAAACACAGAAAAAAAGATCATAGACTTGTAAGGATCATTCTCACCCTAGAACACTTAGGGAGAAAAAGGATTTTGATTAGTTTCGGAGTAAGATTCATGGTTAGTTTTATGTCAACCAATAGTAATGCCTAGTTCTCATATATTTTCTGGTTCTGATCAAGCTGCATGACTTACTTCTGACTTCGCTGCTCTACATATCTGTATATGGTGCTTAGTGCTTGTGCTCAGTTATTAAGTCATGTCCAGCTCTTTGGAACCCATGGACTGTAGCCTGCCAGGCTCCTCTGTCCATAGGATTTTCCAGGTAAGAATCCTGGAGTGGTTTGCCATTTTCTTCTCCAGGGGATATTCCCGACCCAGGGATGGAACCCATGTCTCCTGAATTGGCAGGCAGATTCTTTACAAGTAAGCCACCTAGGAAGCCTATATTGTGGTTACCCTTCTCTATAGTTCTGATAATTTCATCCATCTGCAAGCCACATTGGAAAATTGATGTGGACAAGCCATACTCCTTTAGTAACAAACTCTCGCTTCCCTAGAATGCCATCTCCTTTAGTCTGTTTAGGTAGTAGGCTTTCAGAAAAGTTTGAGCACAATTAATTATAATTTCAGCATCATCCACAATATAGTATACCCCATTTTTCTAATTTCTTTGGCATGTTTGGCTCTACTATCCCTAGGCTCTTGGCCTATAACCACATAGCTCTTTAGTATTCAGGTGCCCTACTGAACAGTTTGGGCCTTCTGCTTCTGGGTGCCACCTGAAGAATAAAAGATTTTCAGTTACAAATTCTCTCAGCTATCAGTGGCATCAACCTCTTTGGTATATCTGTTCACTCAGGCCCATAACTAGAGAAGTTGCAACATATTTTCAGGTTTTATCTTGAAATCCTTAGTGTCATCTCTTATGCAACACTGTGCTCTCTTTGGACTGCATAAGTAGTCTGTGATAGAACCAGATGTCATGTGTTGTTGTGCTTTGTGAGGCAAAGCAGTTTTCAACTGGTGGTGTTAAAACCAGAAATGCTGCTAAACATCTTACAGTGCAAAGCACGTGTGTGCATGCATGCTAAGTTGCTTCAGTCGTGTCTGACTCTTTGCAACCCTATGTATTGTAGCCTGCTAGGCTCCTCTGTCTATGGGGATTTTCCAGGCAGGAATACTTAGTAGGTGGCCGTGTCCTCCTCCAGGGGATCTTCCTGATCCAGGGGTCAAACACATGTTTCTTATGTCTCCTGCATTGGCAGGTGGGTTCTTTACCACTGGCACCACTTGGGAAGCCCTCACAGTGGAAAGGACAGAACTCCACAAAAAGAATCTACTAGCCCAGTATGTTAATAGGGTTGAGGTTCAGAAACTTTTCTGTAATTAACAAGTGATTCCTTCTACTGTAATCCTAGGTGTGAGATGCCCAGATGTTGGTCTACTGTAATTCATTCATAACCATTAATTATTATTTATCAGTATAAATTCATGGTGGATATTTTTGTCAAATAATGATTATGCAATTTAGAATAACTTGCATAAGTAGAACAGTTTAGAGATTAAAAAATTTACCTTTCACATTTTTACCTTATTCATCAAGATAAGACTTGAAAAAATACTGTTTTCCCCATATTTAGAGAAGGAGAATTCTACAATATTAACCATAACTAAGCCTTAGCAAACATTCAGTGTGTTCCTAGTTCTTCAGATGCAAGACCTAAAAATAAGTAGAGTAGATTTCTCAGAATGGCATTACTAGATAATATATAATAAATACCAAAAAAAAAAAAAAGAATCACTTTTTAAAAAGATGCTTGGATTCTCCACCCAGATCCCATTTAAAGCACGAACGTGCTAACCTCCAGCCGCTGTGACAGTTGGAGACTGTGTGTGTGTGTAAGGCGCTACAGTTGTGTCCGACTCTTTGTGACACCATGGACTGTAGCCCCCCAGGCTCCTCTGTCCTTGGGATTCTCTAGTAAGAATACTGTAGGGTACTGCCATGCCCTCCTCCAGGGGATCTTCCCAACCCAAGGATCAAACCTGTGTCTCTATGTCTCCTGCATCGCCAGGTGGGTTCTTTACCACTAGCGCCACCTGGGAAGCCCACTACTCATTAAATCTCCTCCTTCTCTTCTTACCCCATGCCAGCTTCTCCAGAGAATTAGCCACAACCTCCAAGAGCCACCTTACCCTGGGAAACTTCGTTCACCCAACCCCCACTCCTGGGGTGGTCAGTAACCAGTGGCTCACTGATGTATTTATGCAAGAGTCGGGCTTTTTTTCCTTATTTGGAGGCAACTGTAGCTAGGTTTTATGTGAGACTACATACTTACCCAACTCTTTTCCCTTCCCTCTTCTTTTCATTCCCTCTGTTGTTGGGTTTTATGAAGCACATCCCATAAATTATATGCATCGAAATAATTTTCTCCTTATTGTTCTTGGAAAACTAAGCTGAAACATATGGTACTCTGTCTTCCCCTCCACCACACCCATGCCTAGAGCTGCATCTCCATATGAGATAGCTAGGCAAGAACTAGGACTGCTCCATGCCAATGGAATGGTAAAAACTAGAATATTTATCCTGTACAGGCAGGAATTGAAAGAGTAGGATAATAGTGGATCCCATGAATGCTAGATAACAAAGAGGAGAAATAGAGTTGGTCCCCAAAAGCAGACTCTGTGGATGGGATTCTAGTGTCGCATTACTTACTGGCCAGTGAAAGTGAAAATGTTAATCACTCAGACATGTCCAACTCATTGCCATCCCATCGACTGTAGCCTGCCAGGCTGCTCTTCCCATGAAGAATTCTTCAGGCAAGAATACTGGAGTGGGTAGCCATTCCCTTCTCCAGGGGATCTTCACAACTCAGGAATTGAATTCAGGTCTCCTATACTGCAGGCAGATTCTTTGCCATCTGAGCCAATAGGGAACCCAAATAAAAAAGAGGAAAAGCAGAATTGGTCCTCAAAAGCAGACTCCATGGATAGTATTCTAGTGTCACATTACTTACTGTCCGATGAATTCCCTCATTATTCATTGGATATCATTGCTGTGCATAGTTGCTATGCCTTTCACCTGTTGCTATCCCTTTCACCAGGAGGGATACAAGTGAAAAGAAATGCCCTAAATCATTCAATAACTCTGGCATTTAAAGAAAGTTTAGAGTATCAGTCAAATAAGCATAGGTATTAGTAAGCTTAAGGTATCAATAAACTCATGAATATTAAATCCAGTTTAGATTCATTTGCATAATAATCACAATCATAACATAATATGTAAAGCAATTCATTCACTTGTCTTTATCCTTAGTTGAAAGGCAGGTTGGAAAGGTAGTTGGATGCCTATCTTGCTTTGAAAGTGAAAATGTTAGTCGTTTAGTCATGTCCAACTCTTTGCCATTCCATGACCTATAGCCCACTAGGCAAGAATACTGGAGTGGGTGTTCATTCCCTTCTTGAATCCTGGTATCCTGCATTACAGGGAAGATCCCCTGGAGAGTTCCATGGGCAGAAGAGTCTGGCAGGCTATAGGCCAGGGGTTCACAAAGAGTAAAACATGAGTAAGTGAGTAACACATCTTGCTTTAGGACTGTGCAAAACCCTCAAAGGAGAAAATATCTCACAAAATGATAATGTTGCTTTCTGCAGAGTGTACCCTCACCTCCTGATACTTCATCAAGAACTAGGGTAAAATCTTTATATGAATTGACCTGGAAAATTTTGGGTTTGCTAAGGAAAGAGAAAGATTACAAACCAAAGAAGGTATAAGACTTGGCTACCATGGACCTGGGAGAGTAGGACTAGGAGTGCCTCCTGACGGGACTGGATTAAAGGCAGTAAAAATAAAGTTGAATTAAAAAGGGTTTGCTAAAATAGAGTAACTCTTCCATTACACAGTTTAACATCATGAAAGTATTTCAGGATATGGTTGTAATTTGCTGGAGGGTCATCTTGTGCAAGTTTAGGGAAAGAATTGACTCACATTAGTGGAAGTAGAGATGTAAGAACTGTCATGACAGAGTGTGGAAGGAGAGACCAAAAGGCTCAGGTAATTGTGCGTACTACTATTGAATTGTGCATGCTCTAATGGGGTTACTGGAAAAACCACTAACTTCTACTGACTAGAGATTAAAATCTCCTATGGTGGAAAATTCTATTTATGGATAGTTAAAAGGATCTCAGGAGGGCCTTAGGGATCCTTTATCTAAGATGATAAAGGACACAGCATTGAGGGAAACATAAGCTTCCTTGAGATCAGCAGTGACTGTTACTGGGTAGGCTAAGATTGATGGTAGAAACTGCTCTTACACAATTTTGTGTTTGTGTGTGTGTTATGACATGTCTCTGTCTCTTTTCTATTAGAAAATATGTACCAGGCTTGTGTTGAATATATTGGATTTCTCAAAAATCTTTTTTTGTAATGGAGGTGTAATTGACATATAACATAATGATTTGGCATTTGTATACATAACAAAATGATCACCACAATGTCTGTTTAATGTCTGTCACCACTCGAAGTTGCAAAATGCTTTCTTTCTTGTGATAAAAGCTTTTACTCTCTTAGCAAATTCCAAATATACAATGAATTTACCATATTGTGCATTACATTCCCATGACTTATAGTCACCAGGTTGTACATTACATCCCCATATCTTTCTTTTAAATTTTAAGCTTTGATTTCATAGCTTTTCAGTTTCATTATTAGAATTTTTCTCTAATATTTTTATTTCTTTTGTAATCAATTTTCAAACTTTCACATGAGTGTTTTATAAATGCAGTTCTATTTGGCAATGAAATGGAGACAGGCTGGGAACTGGGACACGTTGCTGTGATGCTGCAATGCTTGCCCTTGTTCATATGTCTCCTAGAGCACCAAAATCTGACAACCCACTCCAGTGTTCTTGCCTGGAGAATCCCAGAGACGGGGGAGCCTGGTGGGCTGCCGTCTATGGGGTCGCGCAGAGTTGGACGGTCGCGCAGAGTCGGACACGACTGAAGCGACTTAGCAACAGCAGCAGCAGCACCAAAATACAAAAACACTAGAAGGGAGAAAAAATAACTGTGTGCAATTGCAGTCAGGGCAAATTTCTGACAAAAGATACAGAAAGACCAAAAAATCTCAACTGCCATTTCTGAAGAGCCAGGAGCAAAAGCAGGGGTTCAAGAGCAAAAGCAGTGTGCATGCCTCCTGCACACAGGATCCCAAAGGGGTGGGCAAAACACCTAAGCCACCCCTATGGGCCGACCCCTGGACAAATCCCTACTTTTACCATAGAAGGAACAAGCTCACCTATCCTTCAGGGTTGAGCCAGCAAGGGAAGCTGTTACTTGTTTTTGCAGTCCGCTGCTGCACCAGGGTCCCCAGTAAAGCCTTCATTGAATTTCTTGTCCAGCAGCTGATCAGTGTCTCTCGATTGAGGAGGCCAAGAAGCCCAATCGGTAACAAATTATTCAATGTTTTTTTGTTGTTGTTGTTTTCTCTTGATGAGTTAATTCATAATCTGTGTATAATTACTTTTAAATTTTACTTTTGATTGAGACGTATTTGAAAGAGTGGTTTCTGTCTTCAGTAATGGTAATACAGATTTTATAAAATTATATGTGTATATTTAATGATGAAATAGTTTCACTGCATTCTAATTATGCATTACAATCTGTATGATTTTTACTTTGGAGCATGTATATTTTCCTATGTGGTAAACTAGTACTTAATTCCTCTAAAGTTTTACTTTCTAATGTTTTACTTTGTTTTGTTTTTGCTGATAGTGTGAAATATACTTTATAGCATAAATGAAATATTTAGATAATATTGTTGTTCAGTCACCAACTCATGTCTGATTCTTCATGACCACATGGACGATAGCATGATAGACCTCCCTGTCTCTCACTATCTCCCATAGTTCACCCCAGTTCATGTCCATTGAGTTGGTAATGCCATGCAACCATCTTATCCTCTGCCTTCTTTCAGAAAACTGCCTTCAGCCTTTCCCAGCATCAGGGTCTTTTCCAATGAGTTGGCTGTTTGCATCAGGTGGCCAAAGTATTGGAGCTTCACCATCAGTTCTTCCAATGCTATTCAGGGTTGATTTCCTATAAGATTGACTTGTCTGATCTCTTTGCTACCCAAGGGACTCTCAAGAGTCTTCTCCAGCACCACAGTTTTAAAGGATCAATTCATCGGTGCATTTGCCTTCTTTGTGATGGAAGCAAGGTCAGATGCTGTAAAGAGCTTTATTGCATACGAACCTGGAATGTTAGGTGCACGAATCAAGGCAAATTGGAAGTGGTCAACCAGGAGATGGTGAGTGACCATCAACATTTTAGGAATCAGTGGACTAAGATGGACTGGAATGGATCAATTTAACTCAGATTTGGGCTTCCCTGGTGGCTCAGAGGTTAAAGCATCTGCCTCCAATGTGGGAGACCCGGGTTTGATCCCTGGGTCAGGAAGATCCCCTGGAGAAGGAAATGGCAATCCACTCCAGTATTCTTGCCTGGAGAATCCCATGGACAGAGAAGCCTAGTAGATTACAATCCACGGGGTCGCAAAGAGTCGGACACGACTGAGTGACTTCACCTCACCTTCACCTCACCTCACCATTATATCTACTACTGTGGGCAAGAATCCCTTAGAAGAAATGGAGTAGACATCACAGTCAACAAAAGAGTCCAAAATGCAATACTTGGATGCAATCTCAAAAACGACAGAATGATCTCTGTTTTCAAGGCAACCCATTCAATATCACAGTAATCCAAGTCTATGCCCCGACCAACAATGCTGAAGAAGCTGAAGTTGAATGGTTCTATGAAGACCTACAAGACCTTTTAGAAGTAACACCCAAAAGAGATGTCCTTTTCATTATAGGAGACTGGAATGCAAAAGTAGGAAGTCAAGAAACACCTGGAGTAACAGGCAAATTTGGCCTTGGGGTACAGAAAGAAGCAGGGAAAAGGCTAATAGAGTTCTGCAAAGAGAACACACTGGTCATAGCAAACACCCTCTTCCAACAACACAAAAGAAGACTCTATACATGGACATTACCAGATGGTCATTACTGAAATCAGATTGATTATATTCTCTGCAGCCAAAGATGGAGAAGCTGTATACAATCAGCAAAGACAAGACTGGGAGCTGACTGTGCCTCATATCATGAGCTTCTTATTGCCAAATTCAGACTCAAATTGAAGAAAGTAGGGAAAACCACTAGACCATTCAGTATGACCTAAAACAACTCCCTTACGATTATATAGTGGAAGTGAGAAATAGATTTAAGAGACTAGATCTAATAGATAGAATGCCTGATGAAGTATGGGCAGAAATTTGTGACATTACAGGAGACTGGGATCAAGAAAATCCCAAGAAAAAGGAATAAAAAAAGCAAAATGGCTGTCTGAATAGAGGCCTTACAAATAGGTGTGAAAAGAAGAGAAGTGAAAAGCAAAGGAGAAAAGGAAAGATATACTCATTTGAATGCAGAGTTCCAAAGAATAGCAAGGAGAGATAAGAAAGCCTTACTCAGAGATCAGTGCAAAGAAATAGAGGAAAATAATGGGAAAGACTAGAGATCTCTTCAAGAAAATTAGAGATACCAAGGGAACATTTCATGCAAAGATGGGCTCAATAAAGGACAGAAATGATATGGAGCTAACAGAAGCAGAAAATATTAAGAAGAGGTGGCAGGAATACACAGAAGAACTGTACAAAATAGATCTTCATGACCAAGATAATCATGATGCTGTGATCACTCACCTAGAGGCAGACATCCTGGAATGTGAAGTCAAGTGGGCATTAGGAAGCATCACTATGAACAAAGTTAGTGGAGGTGATGGAATTCCAGTGGAGCTACTTCAAATCCTGAAAGATGATGCTGTGAAAGTGCTGCACTCAATATGCCAGCAAATCTGGAAAACTCAGCAGTAGCCACAAGACTGGCAAAGGTCAGTTTTCATTTCAATCCCAAAGAAAGGCAATGCCAAAGAATGCTCAAACTACCGCACAATTGAACTCATCTCACACACTAGTAAAGTAATGCTCAAAATTCTCCAAACCAGGCTTCAGCAATACATGAGCTGTGAAATTCCAAATGTTCAAGCTGGTTTTAGAAAAGGCAGAGGAACCAGAGATCAAATTGCCAACATCCGCTGGATCATTGAAAAAGCAAGAGAGTTCCAGAAAAACATCTATTTCTGCTTTATTGACTATGTCAAAGCCTTTGACTGTGTGGATCACAATAAACTGTGGAAAATTCTGAAAGAGATGGGAATACCAGACCATCTGACCTGCCTCTTGAGAAATCTATATGCAGGTCAGGAAGCAACAGTTAGAACTAGACATGGAACAACAGACTGGTTCCAAATAGGAAAAAGAGTATGTCAAGGCTATATATTGTCACCCTGCTTATTTACCTTATTTGCAGAGCACATCATGAGAAAAGCTGGGCTGGAGGAAGCACAAGCTGGAATGAAGATTCCCAGAGACATATCAATAACCTCAGATATGCAGATGACACCACCCTTATAGCAGAAAATGAAGAACTAAAGAGCCTCTTGTGAAGGTGTAAGAGGAGAGTGAAAAAGTTGGCTTAAAGTTCAACATTCAGAAAACTAAGATCATGGCATCTGGCTCCATCACTTCATGTCAAATAGATGGGGAAACAGTGGAAAGAGTGACAGATTTTATTTTTGTGGGCTTCAAAATCACTGCAGATGGTGATTGCAGCTTTTTAATGAAAAGACACTTACTCCTTTGAAGGAAAATTAGGAACAACCTAGACAGCATATTAAAAAGCAGAGACATTACTTTGCCAACAAAGGTCTGTCTAGTCAAGAGTATGGTTTTTCCAGTCGTCATGTATGGATGTGAGTTGGGCTATAAAGAAAGCTGAGCACCAAAGAATTGATGCTTTTGAACTGTGGTGTTGGAGAAGACTCTTGAGATCCTTGAACTGCAAGGAGATCCAACCAGTCCATCCTAAAGGAGATCAGTCCGGTGTGTTCATTGGAATGAGTACTGTTGAAGCTGAAACTCCTATACTTTGGCCACTTGATTCCAAGAGCTGATTCATTTGAAAAGTCCCTGATGCTGGGAGAGGTTGAAGGTGGTAGGAAAAGATGACAGAGTATGAGGTGGATTAACGGCATCCCAACTCAATGGACATGAATTCAAGTAAACTCCGGGAGTTGGTGATGGACAGGGAGGCCTGGCGTGCTGCAGTCCATGGGGCCACAAAGAGTTGGACACAACTGAGTGACTGAACTGAACTGAACTGATGGTCCATCTCTCATATATGTACGTAACTACTGGAAACAATAGCGTTGATTATGCAGACCTTTATCAGCTAAGTAGTGCCTTTTTTTTTACACACTGTCTAGGTTTGTCAAATCTTTCTTGCCAAGAAGCAATTGTCTTCTGATTTCATGGCTGCAATCACTGTTTGCAGTGATTTTAGAGCACAGGAAGAGGAAATCTGTCACTGCTTTCACAGTTTCCCCCTTCTATTTGCGTGATGTGATGGGACCAGGTGCCATGATCTTAGTATTTATGCTGAGTTTTAACCTGGCTTTTTCAGTCTCCTCCTTCTCCCTTATTAAGAGATTCTTTAGTTCCTCTTTGCTTTTGCCTATTAGAGCAGTATCATCCAAAAATTTGAGGGCTTCCTTGGTAGCTCAGTTGGTAAAGAATCACCTGCAATGCAGAAGACCCCGGTTGGATTCCTGGGTAGGAAGATCCACTGGAGAAGGGATAGGCTATACTCTCAGGTGTCCTTGGGCTTCCCTTGTGGCTCAGCTGGTAAAGAATTCGCCTGTAGTGTGGGAGACCTGGGTTCAATCCCTGGGTTGGGAATATCCCCTGGAGAAGGGAAAGGCTACCCACTCCAGTATTTTGGCCTGGAGAATTTCATGAACTATACAGTCCATGGAGTCTCAAAGAGTCAAAAAACACAACTGAGTGACTTTCACTTTCATATAATACTGGTGTATAAATTGCACTGAAACATGTATATTATCATATGTGAAATAGATTGCCAGTCCAGGTTCAATGCATGAGGCAGGGTGCTCAGGGCTGGTGCACTGGGATGGCCCTGAGAGATGGGATGGGGAGGGAGGTGGAGGGTGATGGTCTGGATGGGGAACACATGTACACCCATGGCTGATTCATGTGAATGTATGGCAAAAACCACCACGATATTGTAAAGTAATTTGCCTCCAATTAAAATTAAAAAAAAAAAGATAAAAAATAGAAATAAATAAATAAAATACTGGTGTATAAATTAAATTGAATTTGTTATTTCATATTAAATTTACATGCATCTTTACTTGTATGTATTTAACGGGTCAAACTGAC
The DNA here is from genome assembly GCA_006410635.1 of Cephalophus harveyi. NCBI lineage: Eukaryota > Metazoa > Chordata > Mammalia > Artiodactyla > Bovidae > Cephalophus > Cephalophus harveyi. Next base: position 69,223 of record SJYT01037557.1, read on the forward strand.
AATAGTGAGTGTGGGTCTTCCTGTTACTATTGTCACTACATTTGGCCTTTATTAACATTGACTCTTTTAGATACCCTTTTCCTTCCTTTCAAATTTTGTGTGTCATTTTATTTTCAGGTGTATTTTTTATAAATAGTAAAAATATGAATTTAACTTTGCTCAATTTATTCTCCACAAGGGAAGCAAAAGCATTCTTGTTTAAGATGGCAACTAATATTTTCATTTATAATCCTCCTTTCTCAAAAAATGATTCATTCTTGCTAACCATTTAATTTTTGTTTATTGTATTTTTATTTTGTAGGAATTATAACATATTGTAAATGTATTCTATTTTCAGATTCTCTAAAATTGTATATGGACTTATTTAAAATATGCTTTTATACTACCCACTTCCAGATAGACACAGCATTTGTTTCTTATTTAGCTCAACTTTCATCTCTAGAGTTACTGTAGTAAGTTAATGAGGCAATTATCCTTGTTAAACTTTGAATCTCTTGGAACTAGAAATTTGCATTGTTTCTATCTCATTCTCTGATATCAGAACATTTCATGCCACATAGGCTGAACTCAAGGGGATAAAATTAAATAGATTATTTTCTAGACCTTATTGCAATAAGCTTCAGATCTGTTTGAGAGTATGTCTTCTTAATACCCATCTTTTAGTCATCAGTGAAAGCTTTCCTACTTTAGGTGGTTCTGCTAAAAATGAATCACCATGATTATTAATTCCTTAACCAATTAATCCTTTTTCTTATAAAATTTTCCTATTCCAACATTTATTTGAGTTACACTCCGCCTTTCATGTGATTTATAGCTGGTTTCTGTTTACCCATTATCTATTTATTCCCTTCTTTCTTCAAATCTCTCTCAAACCATATCTCCTTAGTTTATTTGATAGTTTACTTTCAATTCCATTAAAGGTATGTGTACACAAACAATAAAAATACACAGGATTTGGACAATAGTTATATTCCCAAAGAACATTCAAAGCTTAGAGTTGCCTGCATTGAAAATAAATGTATGCTCAATCTACTCTAAAAATGTGTTTTCACTTTGAACTAAATTAATTAAAGATTGTTTCCATTCAAAAATATAAGGCCCCACTTGACAATATTAAATTCTCACAGCTTCTCCATAAAGTTGTGTTTTTATGGACACGAAATCCTAGAGGATCTTTGATAACTTTCAATTTATCTGGAGGAGTGTCTTAAGAAAGTTAATCATATATTTTCAAAAACAATTGAAGAAACTGGTGTTGTTTAATCTGGAAAAGAGGAATACTATAGTCAGGGTGTGTGCTCAGTTATGTCTGACTCTTTCTGAAACCATGAACTGTAGCTGCCAGTCTCCTGTGTCCAGTGGGATTTTCCAGACAAGAATACTGGAGTGAGTTGCCATTTCCTCCTCCGGGAGATTTTTCCAAGCCAGGGATTGAACCCACATCACTTGCATCTCCTGTATTGGCAGGCAGATTCTTTACCAATGTGCTACCTAGGAAGCCTGGAATATTTAAGCATAATATTATAGCTCTTATAGGTACTATAGGGCCTATAATAATTAAGCTCAAATATTTGAATAAATTTCCTTGAAAAATTAGGTCATGTTATCTCAGTGAGAATAACTGGTAATAACAATTTAAATCATAAGGAGATGGAAATTAATTCATCATATAGAAGAACTGGGCTTCCCAGGTTGCTCAGTGGTAACAAACCCACCTACCAATAATGGGAGCCACAGGAGATGCAAATTCGATCAATGGGTCAGGAAGATCCCTTGGAGAAGGATATGGCAACCCACTCCAGTATTACTGCAGGGATAATCCCATGGACTGAGGAGCCTGGTGGGCTAGTTAAAGGGGTCACAAAATAACAACAAATGAAATGTCTATTAGTTGACCATAATTGAAATTGGCCAGCTGGGGAGCTTTTGGATCTCTTTTCAGTGGAAATATTGAGATTGGATGGTCATGTACTGATATAATTCAAACAAATGGGTGGTGTTGGACTGTGTGATAGATTCTTTTGGATCTTTCCAGTCCTAAGATAGCAAGAATCTATGAAATAACATAATTGAAATTGGCCAGCTGGGGAGCTTTTGGATCTCTTTTCAGTGGAAATATTGAGGTTGGATGGTCATGTACTGATATAATTCAAACAAATGGGTGGTGTTGGACTGTGTGATAGATTCTTTTGGATCTTTCCAGTCCTAAGATAGCAAGAATCTATGAAATATCTTTAGTCTCCTCTTATTTCTAGTCTTGTATCATTTTATTTATTTATTTATTTTAAATTTTATTTTTACTTTATTTTACTTTACAATACCGTATTGGTTTTGCCATACTTTGACATGAAGTAAGCCAGAAAGAAAAACACCAATACAGTATACTGACACACATATATGGAATTTAGTCTTGTATCATTTTAAATGTCACTATATGCAACCCACTCCAGTACTCTTGCCTGGAGAATAGAATGGAGGGAGGAGCCTGGTAGGCTACAGTCCATGGGGTCGCAAAGAGTTGGACACGACTGAGTGACTTCAGTTCACTTTACTTCATAGGTTTATAATAGAATTATAGTATCCTAGTAAGATTAGTTCTTCATAAAACTGATGAATAGCCTGAAGGCAATACTACAAGATGACTTGCATAAAGAACAATAGAGACTTTCAATAATGGAAAATATGATAGTTTAGAAAATTAAAACTAATACCAAATGATTAAATTCACTGGCAGTTCAAACCTGAAATATAAAAATGATATAATAGAAAGCTACTTGCTTCACTGAATAAGTAGCAGTGTCAATTTATTGAAAATAAAGCAATTATTATAGGAGAAAACATTTCCTATCATTTAAGGAGCTAGCCAAGGGACCACCATGCCATGGCATTTTATGAGATTATAATTCTAGGTTATTTTACTATTGTTTTACAAAAATAGGGTTAAGTTTAAAACAGGAGTTATTTGTAAATTGATAAATCAAATGATTGGATGGATTAACATTTATTGATATCCTACTCTATGTTTTAGATTGATAACAAGGTCCATTGCTTATTTAACAAAGCACTGAGGAAGCAATTGTTATCCTTATGAAAAAAGGGCAAAGAACAATCAGAAATGATCCACTAATGTTTTTATAATGAAAGTAATAAATGCAAGAAAATGTGATATATCACATACAGGACAAAGGGATGGTGGGAGGAAAGTTGCCTCTACGACACTTAGATCAGACAGCAGAAAGAAGGAATTTAATCCCAATTTTGGTCTGTCACTATGACATGGGAAACTAAAGGAAGTGGTGGAGAGAGGGATATTCTTGAAAGAATCACAGAGATAAGAGAGACCAAAGGATGGTAAATATCCTCAAACAGTGGGATTTGGGAAAGAGGCAAGGATGTCTAGACAGGATTTCCAAGAAGCTTTCTGAGAACTGTGCTCAATAAGAACTCCTGAAGGCCCATTTAAGGAAGTCTTACTTTTTAAATGCAATCTTTCATTGTTTCTGGAGTCATATTTATGTTTTTATTGTTATACTGAATGTATATAAGTTTATATAATATTCAGTTCAGTTCAGTTTAGTCGCTCAGGCGTGTCCAACTCTTGGCGACCCCATGAATCGCAGCATGCAAGGCCTCCCTGTCCATCACGAACTCCCCGAGTTCACTCAAACTCATGTCCATTAAGTCGGTGACACCATAGAGCCATCTCATCCTCTGTCATCCCCTTCTCCTCCTGCCCCCAACCCCTCTCAGCATCAGAGTCTTTTCCAATGAGTCAACTCTTCGCATGAGGTGACCAAAGTATTGCAGTTTCAGCTTCAGCATCATTCCTTCCAAAGACACCCAGGACTGATCTCCTTTAGAATGGACTGGTTGGATCTCCCTGCAGTCTAAGGGACTCTCAAGAGTCTTCTCCAACACCACAGTTCAAGAGCATCAATTCTTCAGTGCTCAGCTTTCTTCACAGTCCAACTCTCACATCCATACATGACCACTGGAAAAATCATAGTCTTGACTAGATGGACCTTTGTTGGCAAAGTAATGTCTCTGCTCTTGAATATTCTGTCTAGCTTGGTCATAAGTTTCCTTCCAAGGAGTAAGTGTCTTTTAATTTCATGGCTCCAATATCTGCAGTGATTTTGGAGCCGAAAAAGTCTGTCACTGTTTCCAATGTTTCCCCATCTTTTTCCCATGAAGTGATGGGACCAGATGCCATGATCTTCGTTTTCTGAATGTTGAGCTTTAAGCCAACTTTTTCACTCTCCTCTTTCACTTTCATGAAGAGGCTTTTTAGTTCCTCTTCACTTTCTGCCATAAGGGTGGTGTCATCTGCATATCTGAGGTTATTGATATTTCTCCTGACAATCTTGATTCCAGCTTGTGCTTCCTCCAGCCCAGGCTTTCTCACGATGTACTCTGCATATAAGCTAAATAAGCAGGGTGACAATGTACAGCCTTGACATACTCCTTTTCCTATTTGGAACCAGTCACTGTTGCATGTCCAGTTTGAATTGTTGCTTCCTGACCTGCATATAGGTTTCTCAAGAGGCAGGTCAGGTGATATGGTGTTCTCATCTCTTTCAGAATTTTCCACAGTTTATTGTGATACACACAGTCAAAGGCTTTGGCATAGTCAATAAAGCAGAAATAGATGTTTTTCTGGAACTCTCTTGCTTTTTCGATGATCCAGTGGATGTTGGC
>SJYT01037557.1:79056-96210 GCA_006410635.1 Cephalophus harveyi
TAATTAATATTTTTCTCCCTTTCCTAGCTATACTGAAATTATGTACTACTGTCACAACTATAATTTTAAAACTAATAAAAATATTCTTTAAATTATAGAAGCTGTTTTCTTGATATAAGTTACCTAGCTTATAAAAATCATAATTCTTTATATTCATATTGAACTCTTTCCCTAAGAACTCAGAGAACTTTATTAAACCAAATAATTACATTGTTATAATTTATATAGGACTTTTTTTTCCTTTGCTTCTGGGATACTAATCTTTATTTGATTGGAAATATGGTATTTTGATTGCATGTGCTTTTATTATTTGGGATGTCTTAGGTGAAAGTAACACAGTGATTCATTGGTTGTTTTGTTGTTTAGTCACTAAGTCATGTCCGACTCTTTGCGACCCCAAGGACTGTAGCCTACCAGACTCAGGCAAGAATACTCGAGTGGATTGCCATTGCCTTCTCCAGGGAATCTTCCTGACCCAGGGATCGAACTTGTGTCTCCTGCATTGGCAGATGGGTTCTTTACCACTGAGCCACCAGGGAAGCGGATGATTCATTACATTTATAAAAATGTTTCCAGATCCTAGCAGGCCTTTCAATACCAGAATTTTGCTTTTAACTCACAATCATGATTCTATGGTAGGTGGTTACATAGATAGCAAAGATATGTGGAAATAGGCAGTACAGAGTATATACAAGACACACAGTGAGGTCGCTGGTAAAGGTATTAAGTCCATCATAACCAGTGCACTTTCTTTTGGAATAGACACAGACCTGTATAAATGGACTCAATCATTATAAGGAACTCAATTGACTACTTTAATGGGAACAACTGCTGAAGTCACAGGAAACCTTGGTTTGTGTGGATGGTTGTTTGACATTAACACTGTACTCCAGCCTGACCCAGAGAGACTATTTTCAAAAACTGGTTCCCATGGTGTAATTCAACTCATTCTGTGTGGTTGGTTCCCTACTGAGTCCATCTATAGCTTCTCTATTTGCTTTTGGAGACCTTTGACTTCAGAAGGTACTGTGAAGAAAAATCACAAAGAATTTAAGAATTATAGATGCTTCATAAGCTCAACATTAAAAGTAAAGTAACTGTGTTTGTGTTAGTAAGGTAGGACTCGTTGGTCATACAGACTAAAGTAAGAAAAGCCTACAGGCAGAATGTCACTGGAAGTAATCATTCAAATCAGGAAAGTTCTGTTATTTTAAAGATATTTTTCAAAGCATAACTATAGCTTTGAAATGTTCAAAAGTATGTTGTAAACTATTCCTGTACTTAATACAGTATTTGAAATACTGCCCACAAAATTGATAGTAAAATATTTTAATCTTTTAAATTGTATTTGTTTTGAGTTGGACAGTGCAATTATCTCAACATTATAGAAACAATAATTTCCTGATTTATCCAGAGATTTGCAATAGGAAGTTAAAAAAGAAAACTTGCCAAATGCTTTCTATTGTTTTCATAAAATAGCAAAGACAGATTCATCTATTCACTCATACATTTAATAAATACTATGAGATTTCTTGTCATGTACCAGGAATACTGCTAGCTGCTTGAAATAAAATGTTGAGCAAAAAGAAATACAATCCCTGCTGCTATGGAGCTTTTGGTCTAATTTATACATCAGCATTGGGAAAAAGGTATAACAATAAACGTATATCTGCAGAAGGGTTTTGTTTGTTTTCCGTGACAATGCTTTGCACATAATTAGTGCTCATTGACGGAGAAGGCAATGGCACCCCACTCCAGTACTCTTGCCTGGAAAATCCCATGGACGGAGGAGCCTGGTGGGCTGCAGTCCATGGGGTCGCTGAGTCGGACACGACTGAGCGACTTCACTTTCACTTCTCACTTTCACGCATTGGAGAAGGAAATGGCAACCCACTCCAGTGTTCTTGCCTGGAGAATCCCAGGGACGGGGGAGCCTGGTGGGCTACCGTCTATGGGGTCGCACAGAGTCGGACACGACTGAAGTGACTTAGCAGCAGCAGTGCTCATTGAATATTTTTGAATGAATAAATGAATGAGTGAGTGAATTGGAGGAAAACAGTGAAAGTAACTCAGTTGTGTGTGACTCTTTGCGACCCTATGGACTGTACAGCCCATGGAATTCTCTAGGGCCGGAACACTAGGGTGGGTCACTTTTCCCTTCTCCGGGGATCTTCCCAACCCAGGGATGAGCCCAGGTCCCCCATATAGCAAGCTGATTCTTTACCAGCTGAGCCACCAGAAAGGCCCAAAGAGTTAGTGAATTGTAGGAAAACAGTGATAGGTTTGATGCCATTTAAGGTTTGAAGTAGTGAGATCCTTTGCTGGAGAAGAAGTTGGAAATGGTGTCTGAGTTCAGTTTATCATTGGACCTTGAAGATTTTTGCTCTTTCAGAATTTCATCACCTAAGTGATTGAAAGCTACTCAATATTTTAAGTGACAAAATGTCCTATTCACCCACGTATTAAAAAAAAAATTGTCTCCTCTGGAAAAATCTCTACTAGCCTGCATTTAAAGGAGATCTCTCATCATTATTTATTCTTACATGATTTATATTTATCATATTCTTATATACATATATATGTAAAATATGTGGGCTTCCCTGGTAGCTCAACTGGTAAAGAATCTGCCTGCAGTGCAGAAGATCCCAGCTCGATTCCTGGGTCAGGAAGATATGCTGGACAAGGGATAGGCTATTCACTCCCATATTCTTGGGCTTCCCTGGTAGTTTATTAAATAGTTTACTTTAGTCCCTTTTTACTACATGATATTTGTATTTTGTCTGTCAACTTGAAAAGCTATCAGCTGCAAGTAGCAAAAGTTGAATTAATAAGGGCTTAAACTATGCAAAGATTTATTATTCCACTTAACAAGAAGGCTGTGGGGGTGCAGCAGCTGCTGGCATCAGTTCGTCTGCTCAACAAATCACCCAGGATCTGTTCTTTTATTCTCCTCTATGGTCCCTACTGTTTCACTTTGTGCTTCTTTTATCACCTAATGATTATAATAGGACCACCTCATTTGTAGTATCAAATCTATATTTCAAATAAGATAACATAGCAAAAGCAGCAAGATAAAGCTCTTTTCTTCCATGTGTGTAAGGAAATAAATGTTTTTCCAAAAGTTTCCCAGCACATTTGCCTTTTAAGTTTTGCTGGCTGAAGCTGGGCATATTGTTAACATGAAGGAAACTGGTGTGGGTGTGGGGAGGAGGAAGCTAGGAGAGGACAAGGAAGAGCTGTGAATCATTGTGGCCTTCTGTGTGTATTCTTGGAGAAGGAAATGGCCACCCGCTCCAGTATTCTTGCCTGGAGAGCCCCATGGAGAGAGGAGCCCGGCAGGCTACAGTCCATGGAGGCCCAAAAGTTGGACACGACTTAGCAGCTAAACCGCTAGCACCAACCACTCTGTGTGTTCTAGTATTCCTAGGTCCTTGACTCTGGGAGGACTTTAACACTTTAACTAATTTATCTTGCTATGAATATGATTGTGCCTAGTTCTGTTGAATAATCTGAAATGGAATTATATTGGATCATCTTTTCTGTGCTTAAAAGCTACCTCTTGTGGTCTAAGGAATTAACAATGATTGATTTAAAACAGAGGAAAGAGGAAACCACACCATCAGTCCTTCTTAAAAGTGCTTCTGAATCATTTGTTGAGTTAAATGATATCTTACAATCTGCTGTTTATTTGTCAGACTTCCCTACCAATTGTAGAGACAAATGGCAAATTATGTTTTATTATTATTACCAATGGATTCATATAGATTTTTAATACTGCCATAGACCCTAAATAAAATACCAGATTTTTACCAGATTTTTTTGAAGTATTAAAAGTGACAGGAGTATAGAAAACCAACTTCTTTTGCAAATACAATAATTATAGCACATCTGGCATCATTTCTGCTAGCCCTGCTGTTTTTCCTCAGTGGGGACTTGGGCTCCAGATGTTGCGGATGCAGTTGGATGGTCACCCACAGTCTATCACCCCAAGGCACATGAGCCAGAGCCAAAACTGAATCAAAATGTCTGATGCCAAAAATGTTCAGAAAAGCAGAAGTGCCTCAAAAACAAATGCTCAGGTCCTGAATGATCAAAAGTCAATTTTATAGAAGTGTTTCATTTATAAAATTATTCAAATAAAATGTACATTGCTTATTCTGTTTCTAGAAAACATCTATAATTTTTATTATGTGGTTTATTAGCATTATAAGATACAAGATCATAAATATTATCTCTTATTTTATCATCTAGATCCAACAGAAAGTTATTTTATTTAAAGTTAGTACCTATATTTTTTATATGTGTATATATATATATACACACATATATGGAAAGTAACTGTGTTCCAGTTCAGTTCAGTTCAGTCGCTCAGTCGTGTCCGACTCTTTGCAACCCCATGAATCGCAGCACACCAGGCCTCCCTGTTCATTACCATCTCCAGGAGGTCACTCAGACTCACGTCCATCGAGTCCATTTTTTTTTTTTTTCTGGTACTTCCAAAAGTGGAAAGAACTTTTATACATCTATGGTTTACTAAGGAAGCTACTGTAAGATAGTAAATCATTTTCAGGTACAACTTCTAAAATCTTGGGAAAGAATTTGACCTAGTTACCTTATACCTGTCTCTTATACACATCTAGATGTGTATAAGAGACAGTTATAATTCATTTCATATTTAATCCAATATAATCTCTCCATCTCAAGGTCATTGAGTCAATTGCACTCTATATAATTGTGTAGCTTTACAATGGAAAGTTATATATTCATAAATTTGGAGGATTAAAACAGGAACATTTTTTGGTCTCCATTATTCTACCCAGCCAACCTTTTCATTCAGTTGTTACATAAAATTATCATATAGTTATATGATATTATACGATATTATATATTATAATTATATGATATATAGTTAGTTATGTGAGGGAAAACTAATGGAGAATCACATAACTAACTATAACTATAAACTCACATAACTGTTACCAACCAGATGTTGACCATCTACAGATGAGCTGAAAACATATACATTAAAAAATTGAAGAAATAAAGTATATGCAGTCAATTTTATATACTTTATTCCAGGAAAAATGTATTCATCATGACTTCATTAATAATTTTTGTGGTTTGAATTTTTCTTAACCACAGACATTTAAATGTAGAATATTATAAAAGTAAATGCTGATTTTCACAGAAGCAGTTGTGAGAAGTAGAAACTAAGAAACTGATCATTTTCCTGGGGCCAAGGGTTAAATCCCAAAGAGTCAATAACCTCTTAAGTCATATGCAAATTTTAAGGTCACAGGTAGAAACTTTATTGGAATTTTACCGTATCCCTAAGGGATATGGATTCCCCAAAACAAACTCAGTAACAATATGAAACGAAGAAAAGCAAAATTACCATAAATGTTAAAATTTACTTAATCCCATTAAAAAAACACAACAGGATGACTGATTTACATTTCAGAAATACTTCTATGCAAGAGTCCTCAAATAAAGTGATTATTTTGTTTCAAACAGGAAGCACTTGCTTTCTGAAATATTTGCTTGCATGAAATATGGTACCAGTGATACCAAATGCAGTTTTTCTCTGTTATTAAAGTGGCAACATTCTCTTGGAGACACTAAATCATTTGCTAATAATTTCATAATTTTACACATAAAAGAGACCATTCTATACACAATAAGCATTATGAAAAAACATATTAAAAATATATTCATGTAGTACAGCTTCAACCTTGAACTTGAGTAGGGTTTGTGGTTATACATTCAGTTCAGTTTAGTCGCTCAGTTGTGTCGGACTCTTTGCAACCCCATGAACTGCAGCATGCCAGGCCTCCCTGTCCATCACCAACTCCCAAACCCATGTCCATGAAGTCAGTGATGTCATCCAACCATCTCATCCTCTGTCGTCCTCTTCTCCTCCTGCCCTCAATCTTTCCCAGCATCAGGGTCTTTTCAAATGAGTCAGCTCTTAGCATCAGGTGGCCAAAGTATTGGAGTTTCAGCTTCAACATCAGTCCTTCCAATGAACACCCCGGACTGATCTCCTTTAGGATGGACTGGTTGGATCTCCTTGCAGTCCAAGGACTCTCAGGAGTCTTCTCCAACACCACATTTCAAAAGCATCAATTCTTTAGCTCTAGCTTTCTTTGTAGTCCAACTCTCACATCCAGACATGACCACAGGAAAAACCACAGCCTTGACTAGACACACTTTAGTTGGCAAAGTAATGTTTCTGCTTTTTAATATGATGTTTAGGTTGGTCATAACTTTCCTTCCAAGGAATAAGTGTCTTAATTTCATGGTTACCATCACCATCTGCGGTGATTTTGGAGCCCTAAAAAAGAAAGTCTGACACTGTTTCCACTGTTTCTCCATCTATTTCCCATGAAGTGATGGGACTGGATGCCATGATCTTAGTTTTCTGAATGTTGAGCTTTAAGCCAACTTTTTCACTCTCCTCTCTCACTTTCATCAAGAGGCTCTTTAGTTCTTCTTCACTTTCTGCCATAAGGGTAGTGTCATCTGCATATCTGAGGTTATTGATATTTCTCCCAGCAATCTTGATTCCAGCTTGTGCTTCCTCCAGCCCAGCTTTTCTCATGATGTACTCTGCATATAAGTTAAATAAGCAGGGTGACAATATACAGCCTTGACGTACTCCTTTTCCTATTTGGAAGCAGTCTGTTGTTCCATGTCCAGTTCTAACTGTTGCTTCCTGACCTTCATACAGGTTTCTCAAGAGGCAGATCAGGTTTTCAGGTATTCCCATCTCTTTCAGAATTTTCCACAGTTTATTGTGATCCATACAGTCAAAGACTTTGGCATAGTCAGTAAAGCAGAAATAGATGTTTTTCTGGAACTCTCTTGCTTTTTCCATGATCCAGCGGTTGTTGGTGATTTGATCTCTGGTTTCTCTGCCTTTTCTAAAACCAGCTTGAACATCAGGGAGTTCACTGTTCACGTATTGCTGAAGCCTGGCTTGGAGAATTCTGAGCATTACTTTACTAGCTTATGAGATGAGCACAATTGTGCGGTAGTTTGAGCATTCTTTGGCATTGCCTTTCTTTGGGATTGGAATGAAAACTGACCTTTTCCAGTCCTGTGGCCACTGCTGAGTTTTCCAAATTTGCTGGCAGATTGAGTGCAGCACTTTCACAGCATCATCTTTCAGGATTTGAAATAGCTCAACTGGAAAACCATCACCTCCTCTAGCTTTGTTCGTAGTGATGCTTTCTAAGCCCCACTTGACTTCACATTCCAGGATGTCTGGCTCTAGGTGAGTGATCACACCATCATGATTATCTGGGTCATGAAGGTCTTTTTTTGAACAGTTCTTCTGTGTATTCTTGCCACCTGTTCTTAATATCTTATGCTTCTGTTAGGTCCCTACCATATCTGTCATTTATTGAGCCCATCTTTGCATGAAATGTTCCCTTGGTATCTCTAATTTCTTGAAAAGATCTCTAGTCTTTCCTATTCTATTGTTTTCCTCTATTTCTTTGCAATGATTGCTGAGGAAGGCTTTCTTATCTCCCTTTGCTATTCTTTGGAACTCTGCATTCAAATGGGTGTATCTTTCCCTTTCTCCTTTGCTTTACTTGGTATCTCTAATTTCTTGAAAAGATCTCTAGTCTTTCCTATTCTATTGTTTTCCTCTATTTCTTTGCAATGATTGCTGAGGAAGGCTTTCTTATCTCCCTTTGCTATTCTTTGGAACTCTGCATTCAAATGGGTATATCTTTCCCTTTCTCCTTTGCTTTTCATTTCCTTTCTTTTTACAGCTGTTTGTAAGGCCTCCTCAGACAGCCATTTTGCTCTTTTGCATTTTTTTTTTTTAGGGATGTTCTTGATTCCTGTCTCCTGAACAGTGTTAGGAACCTCCATCCATAGTTCCTCAGGCACTCTGTCTATCAGATCTAGTCCCTTAAATCTATTTCTCACTTCCATGTATAGTCATAAGATATTTGATTTAGGTCATACTTGAATGGTCTAGTGGATTTCCCTACTTTCGTCAATTTCAGTCTGAATTTGGCAATAAAGAGTTCATGATCCAAGCCACAGTCAGCTCCCCGTCTTGTATTTGCTGACTGTATAGAGCTTCTCCATCTTTGGCTGCAAAGAATATAATCAGTCTGATTTTGGTGTCGGCCATCTAGTGATGTCCATGTGTAGAGTCTTCTCTTGTGTTGTTGGAAGAGAGTGTTTGCTATGACCAGTGTGTTCTCTTGGCAGAACTCTATTAGCCTTTGCCCTGCCTCATTCTGTACTCCAAGGCCAAATTTGCCTGTTATTCCAGGTGTTTCTTGACTTCCTACTTTAGCATTCCAGTCCCCTATAATGAAAAGGACATGTTTTGGGGGTGTTAGTTCTAGAAGTTCTTGTAGGTTTTCATAGAACCGTTCAACTTCAGCTTCTTTAGTGTTACTGGTTGGGGCATAGACTTGGATTACCATAATATTGAATGGTTTGCCTTAGAAACGAACAGAGACGATTCTGTCATTTTTGAGACTGCATCCAAGTACTGCATTTTGGACTCGTTTGTTGACTATGATGGCTACTCCATTTCTTCTAAAGGATTCTTGCTGACAGAATGTGGCCCACTGGAGAAGGGAATGACAAACCGTTTCACTATTCTTGCTTTGTTAACCCCATGAACAGTATGAAAAGGCAAAAAGATAGGACACTCAAAGAGGAACTCCCCAGGTCGGTAGGTGCCCAATATGCTACTGTAGAGGAGAAATAACTCCGGAAAGAATGAAGGGATGGAGCCAAAGCAAAAACAACACCCAGTTGTGAATGGGACTGGTGATGGAAGCAGGGTTTGATGCTGTAAAGAGCAATATTGCATAGGAACCTGGGATGTTAGGTCCATGAATCAAGGCAAACTGGAAGTGGTCAAAGAGGAGATGACAAGAGTGAACATTGACATTCTAGGAATCAGTGAACAAGATGGACTGGAATGGGTGAATTTAAATCAGATGACCATTATATCTACTACTGGTTATACATTAGGCTGAAGTTAAAGCTGTATTTGGGCTGTCAGGTATATACACGTTTGACTAAAGACAATCTGGAGATTCTGTTGATAACTAACTAATTTTTATCTTTCTTGTCTCAAATTATTAACAATGCTTTTTGAATCTAATTGCATCCTGATTTTTATGAGTATATAAATAAATTAAGAATATAGAGTGGGTTATTTTATAGTGTTAAGTTTTCATTAGCTCTAGAATTTATGGAATCTCCTCTTCTTTACAAACAGAGATAGTCAGTTGTGAGCATTATTTTAACTTTTGACTTCATTTTGCATTTATACAGTTTGAGGTATGCTTTTCCTATCTGCTCTTCCATGGAACTCTACTTATCTTTCTCTGTTTACTTTTGTTGGGAATTAAGTTATGAAAAATTTAATTTGACTATATATTTTTGTTTCTTTGAAATTTGGTATATAAGCAATCAATCTTCACAGCCCTTTCTGTTGCCATGAATTAAATTAGTTGTCAAGTGAGAAGAATATCAGCTCAAATGCTTGATTTTGCAATATGCCCATTATAATAGAAGAATTACCTTAGTTGCTACTCATCTATCACTTTCGAACAGTCTTTTTAAAAGACACAAGCAGATGTCAGACACCAGAAAGTTTCAGGTGACAGGTCATTTTTGAAGGAAGTAATTTAAACTTTGAAGGAAGTTAGAAAAGGAAATGTGTAGTTACCTTATACTATCATGGAGTTCTAAAAAATATTAGAAAAAGAATTTCTCTTCTGGTTTGCTGTATGTTTTGGACATACAGCTCTATGCTTTATAGCATTTATATGCAAGACCAGGAGAAAAAGAGTGAATGAGAGAAAAGATGAGCAAACTGTATGAGTGTCAACCTTGTATATCATCTTCAATGACTATTCTAAATTCCCTGAGCCTAGATTAGTAGATCAGGATGCACTGATTTGGGGAGAAGAACTGGACATAAATCAGGATGCAATGATTCTGGGAGAAGAATTGGACATAAATCAGCATGCATTGATTCGGAAAAACTGGACGTAAGAAAGCAGAATATTTCTCTTTCTATTTATGATATGTAAGGACAATATTAACTACATCTGTAATCAGACACCAGGAAGACGGACAATGTAATACAAGCTAATATTGATTAACTGAGCTAAATACTTTACATGTTAATATTATGTAATTTTTTTCCATCCCCATGATACTAGGCTCTGTATTATTTAAATTTCAGATGTAGTATTACTGAGGCCATGCATGTTAAATAACATGTCAAGAGTCATATAACTACTAAGTATGTTAAGTAGTAATAGGACACTGAGGATACAGACAGTGTACCATCATCACTGATTCTACATTCTATAGGAGAAATCACAAAGTAAACTTAGTAAGGAGAAAAGGGAAAAGGAAAATAAGAAATTAAAGAAACAAGACTTGCATTTACCTGGAGGAAGAAAATTTGCCTGCAGAGAAGTTAGCAAGTATAAGGTTTTTTTTTTTTTTTTTCAAGGAAAAAAAAGCTAACAGGCTAAGAGAACAGCATTAAGAATCTAAATCTACTGGTAATACATGTGGAAATTGATTAGATGGAACACCAGGAAACATTTATGGTTTGGTTTTACAGACCATAGTAGGGTCTTGAAGTATAGTCTGATATAGAAGGATGCTGAATGATTTTGCTCAGAGAAGGGGCATCCTATTGCTTACATTCTAAAGGAGTCATTCTGCTGGCTACTAAAAGATATGAGAGTAGAAGAGGCAAACCAGATAAGAGGCTAACTCATTGTTTGAAAAATAAAATATACTTTCATGGACAAAAAAAAAAAATAGCATTGGTTGAGATGTTTAATACTTTGCCACTATTTTGAAAATAATTACAATGTATTCTGTTGTGTTGGCACTGATGGGCAAACAGAGATGCCACATAAGAAGTCTGATACTGAAGTCTGCTGCTTCTGCTGCTAAGTTGCTTCAGTCGTGTCTGACTCTGTGCAACCCCATAGATGGCAGCCCACCAGGCTCCCCCGTCCCTGGGATTCTCCAGGCAAGAACACTAGAGTGGGTTGCCATATCCTTCTCCAATGCATGAAAGTGAAAAGTGAAAGTGAAGCCACTCAGTTGTGTCCACCTCACAGCGACCCCATGGACTGTAGCCTACCAGGCCCCTCCATCCATGGGATTTTCCAGGCAAGAGTACTGGAGTCGGGTGCCATTACCTTCTCTGGATACTGAAGCCTAGAGGACTGCAATATATAAATCTGGATGTTAAGGATGGATATTACAATTGGAAAGACCTCAGCTGTGAGTCCAGATAATATAACCTGGAGAAAGAGTACAGATGTAAAATACACCTAAGGACAAAATATTAGAGAATGTTGACATTTAGAGTCAAACAGAAAGGAGGAAAAACTGGAAAAAGATATGGAATAGAGGAGACAGTGAGTTCAACTGGAAAGAATTAGGAAGTACTACTTTTAAGTCAAAGATGACAGAATTTAGTGTATTTTATTTTAATAACATGCAAAAAGGTCAATTTTGTTGACTGCAAAATAAACAGTATTAATAGAAAAGTGGGCAGCATAATCCGGACAGTGCCAGACTTTATTTTTTTAGGCTCCAAAATCACTGCTGGTGGTGACTGCAGCCATGAAATTAGAAGACGCTTACTCCTTGGAAGAAAAGTTATGTCCAACCTAGACAGCATTTTCAAAAGCAGAGACATTACTTTGCCGACTAAGGTCCATCTAGTCAAGGCTATGGTTTTTCCTGTGGTCATGTATGGATGTGAGAGTTGGACTGTGAAGAAGGCTGAGCGCCGAAGAATTGATGCTTTCAGAGTGTGGTGTTGGAGAAGACTCTTGAGAGTCCCTTGGACTGCAAGGAGATCCAACCAGTCCATTCTGAAGGAGATCAACCCTGGGATTTCTTTGGAAGGAATGATGCTAAAGCTGAAACTCCAGTACTTTGGCCACCTCATAGGAAGGAATGATGCTAAAGCTGAAACTCCAGTACTTTGGCCATCTCATGCGAACAGTTGACTCATTGGAAAGAGACTCTGATGCTGGGAGGGATTGGGGGCAGGAGGAGAAGGGGATGACAGAGGATGAGATGGCTGGATGGCATCACTGACTCGATGGATTTGAGTGTGAGTGAACTCCGGGAGTTGGTGATGGACAGGGAGGCCTGGCGTGCTGAGATTCATGGGGTTGCAAAGAGTCGGACACGACTGAGCAACTGAACTGAACTGAAAGGATGACAGTAAGAAGAGGTGGGGGGCGGAATGGGGGCAGGGGGAGGAAATCACTCAGAAGCTCAAGATGTGATTCCTTATGAAAGAAAGTGCATGTTTAAATTTTGTATTTAAACACTGTTGCAAAGAACAGATAAAGCAACTGAAGTAGCTTAAGAAAAAAGAAATGAACAGTAAAACTCAAAGATATTATTACTACAGCTATTCAAAACTAAAATTAAATAGATACGATGCACACTGAAACTAAATATTAATATATTCAAAAAAGAGAAAATGGAATATAAACTAAAGCCACAGATAATCTCAATAATGTACTGACTCAAAAGACTGTAAATCTAGATGAACACTTAAAGGCAATTTATTCAAGAATGAAAAAAAGAAAGTGAAAGTGTTAGCCCCTTAGTTGTGTCCGACTCTTTGAGATCCATGGACTATAGCCCATCAGGCTCCTCTGTCTATGGGACTCTTCGGGCAAGAATATTGGAGTGGGTAGCCATTCCCTTCTCAGGGGATCTTCCTGACCTGGGTCTCCTGCATGGCAGGCAGATTCTTTACAGTCTCAAACCTAAAAGAAAGGTTATTAATTTACATGACAGAATTATCTGAGAGCTTATGAATACCACTGGTCATATTTTACAAGTGAGACAAATGTCTTTAACAGAAAAATAAAAGATCTTTGCACTTAGTATGTCAAATGAATTGCTAAACAATTTTTTAAAGGACTTGGTCTAGGATCACCAAAAATATTACAAGAAATCATCCACCATAACTCCTTCTTTCTTGGTTTTTCTATAAATAGTAATTTTACATTGGAAAACTTGGGGAGGATTTACCATTGAATCATAGATCTGGAAATAATCTCAAGAAGTTGTCTAAAAACCTACATTCTTCCAAACAGTAATGATTTCAAACTAGGCAACTTATTCCTATTTAAACTATTCTAACAAGGCTCAGAAAAGGAGATGCTACAATCAGCCTTGACAATGCCCATTGGTCAATTCCCAACAACCTCAAAAGACTATTTTTAACTCTATCATGGAACAACAAAAATAATCAAGTTTCAGAAAAGACATTTTTCCTAAATATGATTGTCTTTGGGGTAGTATGTTGCTTTCTTCTTATGACTAAAAAGTATAAACTAAACTAATTTAGCCTATTTTGCTAAAATTTTTTTTAAAAATTATTTAGGTTTAGAGGCCAGGCAATCCAAGGAAGAGCCTAGAAAAGACCCAGACAAGCAACAATCTAGCTCTAAAGATACCCCATATCCACTATGGGCAAACTATGACATGACTGGCCCACTGGGTGAGTCACAACAGTGTATCTACTTCTGGAAATGACAATGCAGAAGTAATCAACTTCTGTGCACTATTTGTGGTTGGAATCTTCAGTCCTAGCCTTGGAAAAGGCCCTCCATATCCCTGCTTCCTTGTAACAAAAATGAAAAGCTAAGAGAAATTTTCCTCCCTTCTTCATCAATGTCCCTAAAATTTCAGCTTGGAGCCTGTACAAAAGCAAAATGTTGGTACCTGTGGAAGTCATAGCCTCAACAACAACAGTGCCCCTTTCTGGATCCTGCCCATCTCCTTTCACACTATGCCTCTTTTTAAAGTTCATCCACAATTAACCAGTAACTACCTTGCATCTCCTGTGCCACCTGTTGCTGAATATAGCATAAAAGCACTTTTGCTCAGCTTGCCACCCTAGAGAAACCCACAAAAATATCTAAAAATACAGAGGAAAAGCTCCCACTTCTGCAAAACATGAGCAGTATCACAACCACAAACCACATATCCGAGAGCCAACCTGGCAGGCACTGTGCAATCTGGGCTGAGTCGGGTAACTGCCTACGTGCACAGTTTGTCAGATGTTAGGTGAGATAAAGTCATCCCCTACAGTAAGTGAAGGTCACAGCCAGTAATCTTTGAACTGAAACCATGTGTTCTTGACATGAGAACAGATGATGAGAGAGGCAGGGAATGGTCCCAGACAGTCATAGAGCAATATCACAAAACTGGAGAAAGGAGAAGGAGCTCAAAGTGAAAGCAGGTCACCTTACCTTTTCTATGGGATGATCTAGCCTCTTACCCAAGGGAAATAGGCAGAAGTGAAGCAGAGGGAAGGGAGGAGAGGAAACAGTGATGGGCAGAGAACAGTGAGCCTGTGATCCAAGTGACTGCTGTTCACTATACTATTCTCTGTATAGGGAAAAAACACAGGAAAATTGTGTCCCTAGGCAAAAAGGGAGTGTCCACTTTGGGAAGGAAGAAAGTCTCCAAGACAAGAAACCCTAAGGGGGTCAGCGGGTATCCATGACTTACTCCACCACTGCTACCCATTCAGTGTTACCCCCCACCACCCATTCTCACACAAACACACACACATACGAACTAGGGCTAGGAGTAAGGTGAGGCAAGCAAGGAGCCCAGGGAGACCCTGAAAGTCTATTGCTCTTGAATTTTGCACCCCAGGCACTTTGCTTGTCTCCCCTTAACCCCAGTTCTGACACACAAATGCATCAGTGGGTCAGTAAACCATTGGCTCTATTCAAATATGAGGAATGAGTAAGGGAAAGAAAGAAAACGAAGATAAGCAACAAACAGCTCTCCTTGGCCTCATAGAAAAGACCAAGTCATCAGAAGGGGAGGGAGGGAATGTAAGCCCAAAGCAGGGGAAAAACAGTACAAAGAAGAGCTTGTTAAATTATAGAATATCATACGCAAGAAAGCAGAGCTCAGAAAATAAATGGAAGAGGAAAATAACATTTCAGTGGTAGATGCTACACAAGAAGAAATTAAGAAAATGGAATAAGAACAACTGAAAGTATCCTCAGGGACATAATAAATAGTCTTAAGAAAATTAAACAAAATGAGATGGAAAAGAGGAATAATATACTTAAAATGTCTAGAAAAAGTGATAGGGAAGATAGATTTTAAAATGAACATACACGTAATTGTTGTGAAGACAGAACAGAAAAATGGAATAGAAGAAAATGTACAAAGATATCCTAGAAAAATAAATAAATTTTCTTGAACTAAATCCTTCCAGGTACAAATTATTAGAGTAAAACATGTAGTTGTGAAAACATTATCAGCATGATCAATGGCAGTACACATCCTGGCAAAGTACCTGACTGCCATTAAAAATTAACAAACATTGTTTAAATCTAGGCATAAAAATCAAGTAACGAATCAGATAGATCCCAAATTTCTCCACAAAATTTCTCAATTCCAGAAAATATTTATAGTCTTGAGAGTCAGTTTGGGCAAGAACTTGGAAACTCTATAACCCATAAGACCTAAAAGGAAAGAAAAATGAAAAACTGGGAATTCTCTGGCAGTCCAGTGGTTAGGACTTGCCACATTCACTGCCTTGGGCCCAGGTTTGATCCCTGGCCAGGGAATTAAGACCCCACAAGTTGCTTCCCCCTCAAAAAATTAATTTAATTTAATTTAAAGATTTTTTAAATATTGAAAGGTAAAACCCAGTCAACATAAAAATGAACAAAAATGAATTAATTTGGAAAGAACAGACAGGTGGTAAACATCGAATCAGCGTGTACATAGAACTAAGCATAAATGTATATCTCAAAAATCTTGAAAATAGAAAAATTATAATATGAATAATTTTCAAAACTGCCATCCAGGTGAAAGCTGGAGGGGGGAAGTGTGCTAATTTTCTAATATTCAGAGCAAGGAGTCAATAGATACTATCCAAAATTTAAATCTGTAGTTTTTAAAAAAACAACTACATTCTCTGTATCCTCTTAGCAAGATTCCCTGAGAGCTAATTTGCCTTACAGTGAAAATTTATCTGAACTTCAGCAGTACTTCAATTCTGTTTCTTCTTCTTTTTTGGTTAAATTATTAACAAGATATAATTTAATGCATATCACTTTCAAGTACCATATGGAGAATAACTCCATTTTTTATAAGCATTTATATCTCTATGCATCTATCTTTCTAATATATATAGAAAGGTATCTGAAATAACCATAAGTTATTTCTGGTAGGTAGTTGAAGATATTTATAATCATTGCAGTTTTATACTTTTCAGCATTGTGTGATATTTTATGGTGAGCAAGTATGATTTTTTTTTAAAGATAATGTCAATATTTTTTATGTGACTGGTGACTCCATAGGTATAGAATCCATTGGCAATGCAGGAGACCTGGCGTCAATCCCTGGGTGGGGAAGATCTCCTGGAGGAGGGCATGGCAACCCACTCCAGTATTCTTGCCTGGAGAATCCCCATGGATAGAACATCCTGGCGGGCTGCCATCCATGGGGTTACAAAGAGTTGGACACTACTGAGTGACTAGCACACAAAGAGAAAGAAACAGGAGGAGAGTGAGAAAAGAAGGGAGGGAGCTGTGGAAAGCAAGAAAATTTTCACCACATACACTCAAGCCAAGCGCCTTCTTTGAGCAAAACATGACTAAGCCACATTAAACAATTAGTGGGAGGAATACTTCACTTGGGATGGAGTCCAAGGCAGAAGAGCAATAGTGATGGGCAGGAAGAGGGTGTAGTAACCAGAGTTCTGCTGCTACCCTCTATCAAAGAGCCCAGGATTGCTTGTCTGCTTATCTCTCTTTCCCAACAAATACAACCAATTGCACTTCATTTTTCTCTGATAATAGGTGCCCATGGGAGACAATGCACCCTTGTGTTGTCCACCCCTCCTCTTGAAATATGCCCTTGGTTAAAGGAAAGTTATGACCAACCTAGATAGCATATTCAAAAGCAGAGACATTACTTTGCTGACTAAGGTCCGTCTAGTCAAGGCTATGGTTTTTCCAGTAGTCATGTATGGATGTGAGAGTTGGACTGTGAAGAAGGCTGAGCGCCGAAGAATTGATGCTTTTGAACTGTGGTGTTGGAGAAGACTCTTGAGAGTCC
>SJYT01037557.1:100590-152723 GCA_006410635.1 Cephalophus harveyi
ATTCTTTCCAAAGAAATCCCAGGGTTGATCTCCTTCAGAATGGACTGGTTGGATCTCCTTGCAGTCCAAGGGACTCTCAAGAGTCTTCTCCAACACCACAGTTCAAAAGCATCAATTCTTCAATGCTCAGCCTTCTTCACAGTCCAACTCTCACATCCATACATGACCACAGGAAAAACCATAGCCTTGACTAGATGGACCTTAGCCATGTCAGGGAAGATACTTTCCAAAGTTATTTTCAGAAAGACAAAATAGAGTTAATTCACTTCAATTTAAGAAGCATCTATTAAATCAGCTTTTAGGGCAAAAATGGCTCCAAAACAGTTTATTCTTTTGAGTGATAAATTATTTAGTAGAGGTGCTGCTGCTTTTGAGTTTGATTGGGTGAGCAGAGACATCATCAATAAGTTCTAAATAAGAAATTTGATAATTATAATAAATCAAAGAGAAATCAATCAATGGAGAATTAGCTGACAGAATGGCATAAAGACTCAAGTGTATCCATAATTTTCTCCAGTCACATCCCTGATCCTACTGTCCTTTTTTGCTAGTCTCCCTGAAGCCTTTAAACTTTTCTGTACCGATGAGTTTATTCCACAACTTTTATAAAGGATGAAAAGAAGTTTAATGGGGAGGCTCTGTATAACTCATCATCTTACTGTCTAAACTTTAGGTGTAAAATTCCAAAATTTTTAAGAAAATCATAGTTTTTCTGCATCTGTCTAGTAGGTACATATCTACTAAGCATCCTTCATAGAGTATTGATAAAGTGCTGGTCTTTTTTATATCGGCTGCCTTTAACAACCAAGGCAATTATGGCCAGCAGAATGACATGAAGCCAGGAAGTTGTGTGACATATCACTGGCATACTAGGAACACTCTATTCTTTATTATTTTACCTGAGTCACAATTTCAAAAATTTTGCTCAACTGAGGTAACTACGATTTTTAGATAGTGTGACACTTTGGTTGTCTGCAAAAGTCTCTATCCCTTCACAATTTTACCTCAATTTAAAACTACTTGTTCCCCAAAGATATATTATTTTTTTCCTGCAATCTACTCAACAGGACATCCTCATTCCCCCAATACTTAAAGCACCTAAAGTTGTGGAGTGTTTGAATTTCACAGTCTCTTCTTTCTGACAACATGTCAGCTTCTCTGAGAAAATACCTTTGGCTTCATAATCTCATCATCACTACTTTTATCTTTTGAGGTGGGGGTTCCTCATCCCCACCTTCATGCACTGATGATTTCAGCTCTGCTATTTAAAATTCTTCAGCGGCTTCCCATTATATTGTGAACAAAACCCAAGTCTCAGTGTTGGTATGACCAGGCCCCGGTCCNTTTTATCTTTTGAGGTGGGGGTTCCTCATCCCCACCTTCATGCACTGATGATTTCAGCTCTGCTATTTAAAATTCTTCAGCGGCTTCCCATTATATTGTGAACAAAACCCAAGTCTCAGTGTTGGTATGACCAGGCCCCGGTCCACCTCTGTAATCTTATTCTGTAATTCTTGGTGGTCAAGCATTAATCATACCGGTTGTCTTCTAGAACCTCAAATATGCCCATTTTTTCTCACCTCTGAGTTGTTCTGCTTGCTTTTTTTCTTTTTGTCACAATCCTGCTACTTCTTGTTCTTTAGATCTCAAGCTAAAAGTCATTTTCTTCTAACTGAGGTATAGGAGAGTCCATTGATTCACTGCAATAAGACTGTTTTATTCCTAAAACTAAAATGATTTTGTTAGCATTGAGAAATTAGGAACTTCTTAGATCTCTCAGTAAAGTTGAGCTTATGTAATAAAGTTCAGTACAAACTGCACCAGTATCCGATTACTCATAGCCTGATTTACCATACTGTAATTTAAAAGAATTTTGTGGTGTTTGTTGTCTATCTAATCTCAACATATATTGAGATGCTTGCCTTTTTTCCTAAGTGTTGGTTTATGGTTGAAAAATTGACTTATACTTTTTCATAGTAGAGGATATTAATTTGAATTCTATGAAGCAATCTACCAGAACCTGAGCCACTGGCAACCTTGAGACACATTTAAGTACTAGTGGCAGGACCAGAAATTGTTTATCAATCTCTTTCTTCTATTTGCCTATAGGAGTGAAACTCCTCTACTGTTGCATATTGAACCAATCACCATTTAAAACTCTCTCCAATTCTTTGACACTGCACATTCTAAGAATATGGTTGGTTTCTGATTTATTGTAGCCTCTAGAGAAAAGCAGTGTTTGTATAATCACCACAATATAATGGGATCCAGGTCTCCAGGTCGTTTTATCTTGGCAACTGAAGCAGGTGTGGTTTTCAGACTAGCCTAAGCATGTTTGATATGTACTTCATTTTTGCCTCAATAAAATATTGAAAATGTTTATTTAGAAACATAAATAAATCTTATAGTTTTTTTCAAGTTTCTCATATAGTCAAAAGTAAGCATTCTTAGCGTTTGTCTAAAATACTCTCCGTGCATAGTCCATAAGCTTATACTGTGTATAACACATGTATTTCAGTTCAATTCAGTCACTCAGTTGTGTCCAACACTTTGTGACCCCATGAACCACAGCATGCCAGGCCTCCCTGTCCATCACCACCTCCCAGAGTCCACCCAAACCCATGTCCATTGAGTCGGTGATGCCATCCAACCATCTTATCCTCTGTCGTCCCCTTCTCCTCCTTGCCCTCAATCTTTCCCAGCATCAGGGTCTTTTCAAATGAATCAGCTCTTGGCATCAGGTGGCCAAAGTATTGGAGTTTCAGCCTCAGCATCAGCCCTTCCAATGAACACCCAGGACTGATCTCCTTTAGGATGGACTGGTTGGATCTCCTTGCAGTCCAAGGGACTCTCAAGAGTCTTCTCCAACACCACAGTTCAAAAGCATCAATTCTTTGGTGCTCAGCTTTCTTTATAATCCAACTCTCACATGCAAAAGTGACCACTGGAAAAACCATAGCCTTGACTAGATGGACCTTTGTTGACAAAGTAATGTCTCTGCTTTTTAATAAGCTGTCTAGGTTGGTCATAACTTTCCTTCCAAGGAGTGTCTTTTAATTTCATGGCTGCCGGCACCATCTGCAGTGATTTTGGAGCCCCCCAAAATAAAGTCTGACACTGTTTCCCCATCAATTTGCCATGAAGTCATGGGACCAGATGCCATGATCTTTGTTTTCTGAAACATCTTCATTTAGATAACCACATTTAAATTGTTTGATAGGCACATTTGTCTACTGGATACTGGATACAGTTTTTTTTTAATATAAATTTATTTATTTTAATTGGAAGTTACTTTACAATATTGTATTGGTTTTGCCATAGTTCTTAACTATACTCAGAAACTTCTAGTACTTAAATCTCAAAATGAGTATACTAGCACTGAATCTATTTCAAGATCTAACTGAAAGAGAGGAAGAGGAGAGAGAAAGAGATACCTAGATGCTAGATGCAATGCTTTGAACTTACATTTTTCTTCTCTTGGTTTATTAAATTCTTTCAAAACTTATCTATGGTTTTCTGAACACATGAATTTGAAAACCATGCACACTTTTGCTATTCCAGGTTCAGTTTCTTAACTGACACCCTGGGATAGGCTGGAATCTGAATATAATTACTGTTCAAGACTCACTGAGGAGTGGTAGGAATGAAGAAAATTGACAGGCCCTTGAAAGATAGGTATCTAAATTAAAGTCTTAATGGATTTCCAATTAATGCAAGATAGATTGGATCAGACAGTGGGAGAGGAGCTGTCTCTGCTGACTAGAAATGTTCAGTGAGATTTGGAGTTTTTGATCCTCAAAATTATCTAAATGTTATCATTCAAACTTTCAGGTCTCATTTTTTTCCCAAATGAATAACCAAAGAAATCTGATAAGTTTGTGAACTCAACATACATAATAATTTATCATCCACCAGTAACAAATTCTTTTTATGGCTTTTGGCTGTTGGAGTTTTTTTTTTTTTTTTTTTTTTAATTGGCAGCAATAGAAAGTTTACTGGCTCTCTCCATACACCTTGAATGTTGAATTCAAAAAGAGCCTGTTGGTTTTGTTCTTCAGGATTTCAGTGCTTCCCAAGTGGTGCTAATGTTAAAGAACCCACCTGCCAATGCAGGAGATCAAGAGATGCAGGTTTGATCCCTGCATTGGGAAGATCCCCTGGAGAAGAAATTGGCAATCTGGTCCAGTATTCATGCCTGGAAAATCCCATGGACAGATGAGCCTGGCAGGCTACAGTCCATGGAGATGGAAAGAGTCAGACACAACTGAGCATGAGTGTGTGTGCACACACACGCACACACACACACACACATACACACTGCTGTCCTTTGCATACCCAGCACAAATAATCGTCCATATTTGTGCCTTCAGTAGGCATTTTATTCCAGGCAATCACAGGTGATTGTTTAAGTGACAGTTTTGACACTAAGTTCCTTAGAGTATTACAGTTCCATTCTCTGGTGTTAGCCTTATCCTCATTGCCTTTAAACGTAAAGCTGGTCAAAAAGCCAATACCAAAATCTTATCCTTGAGTTAGCTATTTGTAACCATGTCTAGTACTGAATGCTGATTCACTCAGGTTTCAGCTGCAATTCAGTGTGTTTTAATCAAAAAGGAAATGAATACAGTGGAATCTTTAAAAATGAAATCTAAAACGTTTGAGCTACTCAAGAAAGTAGAAACATTATACATAGCATAGTGCAATTTTGAGTTAAATAGATTTCCACTGATTTTTCTATTTATGGCTTTTCTTATTTCTTTTTTTATGAATGATACATTGTTATTCAAATAAATGTAATTGTGTTTATTGAGTATTTTCAGTGTGACATGAATCTTAATATTGAGATGCACTTTATTTGCATTATTGTATTGAGCACACAGGAACCATATAAAATTAGTGTTAGTACAGTGACTTATTTGCCAATAAAGGCAGGAGGCACCTAATGGTGAAGCAACCTGACCAAGGTCAAATAACTTGAAGATGAATCTGCAGCCTTTACTGGAAAATCAATATTTTCAACTATTAAGATCTTCCCAATCCAGGGATCAAACCCAGGTCTCCTGCATTGCAGGCAGACGCTTTAACCACTGAGCCACCAGAGAAACCCACTGTTGTTTCATGGAAGAGCCAATTCTGACTACATGTTGAATCTGTTACTTTAACCTTTGCTTCCTGTTGTTTTGGTTCACTAAAAGGATACTGTTTATACATAATAGCCTGCCTCAGGGAACCCTGCCCTTCTGCCTAAATATTAGACCAAAGTGCCTTTGTTTAGGACCCTATCCAACTATGGATGGTTACACAAAGGAAAAAATTAACACTTCCCCTCCCCAAGGCTTGCCATTCTAGGAGATATTTACAAGTTAATGGGCTTTTTCTTTGTTTTTGTTTGTTTGTTTGTTTGTTTTTAACCTCCTCTCCCCATCTGTGTTCTGTAAAAGAACCAGGCATCCAGACCCCACAGAATGGTTATTTTGAGACATTAGTCTGCTATCTTCTCAGTCAGCCACCTTTCTGAATAAGGTTGTATTCCTTGCCTCAATACCTTATCTCTCAGAGTTCTTGGCCTGTCATGCAGGAAGCAGAGCAAGTTCTATGTAATAGCCTCTTAAAATATAAAATTACTTACTTGATATATATCCTTATCAGTTCAGTTCAGTTGCTCAGTCGTGTCCGACTCTGTGACCCCGTGAATAGCAGCACGCCAGGCCTCCCTGTCCATCACGAACTCCCGGAGTTCATTCAGACTCGCGTCCATCGAGTCAGTGATGCCATCCAGCCATCTCATCCTCGGTCATCCCCTTCTCCTCCTGCCCCCAATCCCTCCCAGCATCAGAGTCTTTTCCAATGAGTCAACTCTTTGCATGAGGTGGCCATAGTACTGGAGTTTCAGCTTTAGCATCATTCCTTCCAAAGACACCCAGGGCTGATCTCCTTCAGAATGGACTGGTTGGATCTCCTTGAAGTCCAAGGGACTCTCAAGAGTCTTCTCCAACACCACAGTTCAAAAGCATCAATTCTTTGGTGCTCAGCCTTCTTCACAGTCTAACACTCACATCCATACATGACTACTGGAAAAACCATAGCCTTGACTAGATGGACCTTAGTCAGCAAAGTAATGTCTCTGCTTTTGAATATGCTGTCTAGGTTGGTCATAACTTTTCTTCCAAGGAGTAAGTGTCTTTTAATTTCATGGCTGCAATCACCATCTGCAGTGATTTTGGAGACCCAAAAAATAAAGTCTGAGACTGTTTCCACTGTTTCTCCATCTATTTGATGCCAGGAGCCAGCATGAGGAATCCCACCCATGACAAGGTCATGCGGCAGAGGCCTCATGGGCAAGGTGAGTCAAGCCTCAGGGTTTCCCCCTGGTATTTCCTGAGCATGTACCCCAAAAATAAGAATCTGCCTGCTTTATTGTATTGTGCTTTTCCACTCTTCTGACACACTCTGGAAAAAGTTAACTCAGGGCTTTAGTCTTCTGCATTTGAAAGGGATGTTTCAGTCCACACCCCCTCTGATAACTCTCTAACTTGCCTAACAGGTTCCCCCGGACCTCTTACAGCTTATGAATTGCTTGCAGCCCCCAATCATGAGAGGCACAAAGCTTAAAAACATCTTAAAGATACAGAGCCTTTTCTAAAGAGCTAAAAATCATATTGGTGATGGGTTTTCACTGTAGACTCAATGACTGCTGCCAGGCCTCCATATTCTTTATCTTTTAGGCATCTGGGAGGAGATGAATCAATGTAATTGGGGTATGGAAAAAGGTATATAGTAGTTTTGATGTTAGCAACACTAGACTTTTGAGTTAATTGCTTTTCTTTTGTTATAAATCACTGTACTCCTTTTACTTGTTATAAATTGCTATATCTTTGCCATGTAAGAATGTAACTTTATTTAGTGCTTTCTGAGAGTGGCACCAGACTTTGGGAAGATCAACACAAATAAGTCTTCTGGTTGACAAACCCTTATCAGAAAAGGGCTGTAAAATGTTAGTTGGCCCTTTTGGCTGGAAGATGATGTAAATCACCTAAGACTTGTGTATACAACTAGGTATGCAGAGAGAAAAGCCTGGTTTTGATAAGAGTCTGGGCTGCTAATGCTGCATAATTTTGTATTACCCATTGATCTCTATGTACAATCAAAAAGGTATAAAAAGCCTTTCTAGACCATAGAGGCCGGGCAAGTCATTGGAAGAACTGGTTTCCCCCGTGTCTCCTCTTTACTCTAATTTCAGGCTGAATTCCCATCTGGGGGTGGAGGCTCACCATATCTACTTACTTGTCCCGGCTTTCAAGTTCTGTGAGAGAGAGAGCCCAAGGCAGGGCACTCTCCAATATTCAAACAGGTGCCGGCAGCCTAACGTAGATGGTGCAAGTTCCTTGTCTGGAACTTTATTGGCTTTCCACGTAAACAAAGTTATTCAGCCTCTTTTCTCCACTTAATTTTCCTACTACACTATTTCTTCCTAATCTAATCTTATATTTCTAATTAAATAAATAAATAAGTTTTTCCTCGCCTATCCGTCTCCCCTTCGAATTACCCTGGATCCACTGGGGAAGGACTCCGGCAAGTTATCATGGAGTGATGGGACCGGATTCCATGATCTTCGTTTTCTGAATGTTGAGCTTTAAGCCAACTTTTTCACTCTCCTCTTTCACTTTCATCAAGAGGTTTTTTAGTTCCGCCTTAATGGTGGTGTCATCTGCATATCTGAGGTTATTGATAATAATATAATGTATATTCTTTAAAAATTTCCTTCATTGGTTAAGCATTATCTTAGTTCATTATTTATGTTGTTTACATCTGTAGCTAAGTAATTTTCTCTGAAGTGATTTTCTCTAGTTTGTAACATTCTATAACAAACATATTAGCCATTCTACTGTTAATGCTCACTGGACTTTTTCTCCTTTTCTAGTAACTATTAATAATATAATACAAATTCTAATGCATAGATCTTGATGAACACTTACAAACATTTCTATTGGATGTATCCATATATTCAGCTTATCCAGAATATTTTTAAGAATTTTACCAGCTGGCAGATTTTCACTCCCATTAATAGTATACACGGAGAAGGCAATGGCAAACCACTCCAGTACACTTGCCTGGAAAATCCCATGGATGGAGGAGCCTGGTAGGCTGCAGTCCAAGGGGTCACACAGAGTAGGGCACAACTGAAGTGACTTAGCAGCAGCAACAGTATACAGTAATTCCTATAGATCCATATCTTTATCAATACTTAGCTTTGCCAGTCTTTTTCTCATAACTGTTCAAGTGAGTGTGTATCAATGTGCATAGTTTCAGACTATGCATTCACATGATTGTTAAAGTAGTTGGACACTTTTTTTTCATATTCCTTGGTTAAATATCTCTTCAAATCTCTTGCCCATTTTTCAGTTAGGTTGTCTGACTTTCTTGATTTATATACAATCTTCATGTATATTTTGGACATCAGTCTTTTATCGGTTGTATGTTTTACAAATATTGTTTCACATTTAGTGGCATAATTTTATCTTTTGAAGAAAGAAATTCCAATAAAGAGCATTAGAGTTATGCTGTTATCCTAGTGAGAAAGTGAATGTGGATTCTACAGAGCAGTTTTTGTGAATGACTTGCCTAATAAGTATTCTGACTTTGACATTTCCTTTTAATGTAATAAAATTATCTTCTAACTGCCCAAAGTGGCTCGGTCTCTTGACTATAATTGAGAAGTCTCAAGGCTTTAAGTTGCAACACTTATAAAATCCAAATTGAAAAGAAATTCAAATGAATACCTATGTCTAGTAATTCTCTTTCACTTTGAAGATTACAGTTGTTCATGTATTAGCAATTATAGTTGAATTTTTGTTTAAAAAAAAACACATGAAAGAGGACCTTGTTCACATAGCAACAGCATAGTATATTGTGTTTATTCTTCTAGACTAATAGCACTACAGACTTTAAGTTCTGACTGGTATAAATCTATATTATTCTTCTTTGGAAGCTGAGGAATATGCATTGCTCAATTTCGTAGGTAACTAGACCCTATGAATTTCCACTACTTTCAAAATTTCTAGCACTTTCATGTGATATTTTGCAAATTGTGTCTCATTTCAGATTACTTCTGAAAAGTTGAGCATTTTTATTTTTTTACAGACTAAAGCTCTTTGTGGTAATAATATGAAGTGTGTTTCATTTTATCATATCCTCTGCAGAAAACAGTGATAAGCAACTTCTTTCTTTCTTAATCCACTTTAATTCAGGCTATAACAAAATACATATTATGCTTTTCCTGAGAATGTTATTTCATCTTTTAAAATTTAATATTATGAAGAGATATATATGTATGAATCTCATTCATGTGTGTGTGTGTGTGTGTGTGAATTAGATGGTAATTCTAAGGCTTTTCTTTGAGAGCAGAAGTGAAAATATATTTTATAATTTTTTAAGGTAACAACAAATAATCTGCAAACATTACAGTGTTTCATTATAGGCAAGATTTCATTCCAATTTAATCACTGAAAACCACCAATGTTATACCATTAATTAACCATAATCATGAATCAAAATATAAGTAACAGAAACAATTCAAAGCAAGTATCAATCAGGGCATAATTATTTTATTCTCTTCCAGGGTTCTCAGTTTTTTTAGTTGTAAATCAATCACAATTGTTTGAAATGAGTTATGAAGGAGAGAGAAGATTGCTAAACTATATTGCATATTTTGATAGTAATTCTGCTATTAACTCTTAATATTGCAAATAAGCCTCACTTAGATAATGAATGGTGCAATGTTACAAAGCAAATAGAAAGATTTAGAATTCACGCAGTCTAATAAGACAACAGATTCTGCACATGCTATCATCGATGACCTGAATAGAGGATTTTGAATTGGATAGTATTTGACCAGTTTGTGAGAAATTTAGGAGTTCTGTAGAGGATGTGGTTTGTACTCACTCTGACTGATATCCTACATTGTTACATACTACTGCTGGAACACACATAAGAAAACAAGTGTTTTCTTCATATTCTACAATTCTGTTTGTGGGGGTTAATCACACATCAACATGTTATCAGTTAGTTTATAAATTAACTTGATATGAGGACCAGGCAGAGGCAGGTCATGAATGTGACCCTTTTTTAAGACAATTTTTTCAGGATTGTTTTAGGTTCAGAGCGAATCTGAGGATGGAAGGTACAGCGATTTCACATAACCCTGTGTTCCCACATATGCATTGCCTTCCCCATTATCGACATCCCTAGAGTGATATGTTTGTTAAAACTGATGAGCTTATACTGATACATCATAATCACCCAAAGTCCATAGGTTACGTTCTGATTCAGCTTTGTCATTCTTCATTCTTTGTTTTGAAAAAATACATAATAACTATCCATCATTATACATAATATCATAACAGTAATATCAAGCACAGTTTTTTATTGTCCTGAAAATTCTCTGTTCTTCCCCCTCTTCATTTTACTCCACCTCCAGCAACCACTAAATATTTTTCTGTCTTCCCAGTTTGTCTTTTCCAGAATGTCCTGTAATTGGTATCATACAATATGGAGCATTTTCACATTGACTTTTTTTCACTTTACTAACTTTACACATTTAAGTTGCATTTAAGTTTGCTCTATGTCTCTTGTGACTCAATAACACACTTATTTCTGACATGGAATAATATTCTGCTGTTTGGATGTACCACAGTTTATTTATTCATTCACCTACTGAAGGATGTTATGTGCTTTCCAAGTTTAGCAATTATGAATAAAAACTCCTATAAACATCTTTGTGCAGGTTTCTGTGTAGACACATATTTTATGTAGACAAATACTTGCTGTAGTCTACAATCTAACTTAAAAGACTATGTTTTGTATTATTGTGAGAGGACTGGCTTGTAGTGATAGAGAAGTGTCTGTCTATAATAGTTGATGAGGCAAGGAAAGCAATGAAGAAATTGGAGACTCCTGAGTGTAAGTCAGTTGATAATGAAGTTAATCTTGTAGTCATCTAATCAGATATCCATCATGAAAATCAGCTGTTCTAAATTTTTAACTTCAATATAGTTGACTTTCAGGTTTTCTAAGAACTGATCACATGATAAATCATTGAATTAAAAATTAGTAGATGGGACAGGTAGAATTTTAAGATGACTCTCATGACCTTTGTCTTGCTGTATTACTCGTGTGCTTATTTGTATTATGTGCAAAGTATAAATTATCTCAGTGAGTCTAATTTAATTATGTGATTAATTACATAATTACCTTAGAAACAAATAGTTTTCTCTGGCTGGCACAGAAGTTAGAGAGGTTAGTACTGTAAAAAGGATTCACTGCACCTTTGCTGGTTTGGAAATAGAGGTATCTGACAAGAACCAAGGCCGGCAGTTTATAGATATAGAGTGAAGTGAAGTGAAGTGAAGTGAAAGTCACTCAGTCATGTTCAACTTATTGCAGCCCCATGAACTATACTGTCCATGGGACTCGCCAAGCCAGATTACTGGAGTGGGCAGATTTTCCCTCGGAGAAGGCAGTGGTACCCCACTCCAGTATTCTTGCCTGGAAAATCCCATGGACAGAGGAGCCTAGAAGGCTGCAGTCCATGGAGTCGCTGAGGGTCGGACACGACTGAGCAACTTCACTTTCACTTTTCACTTTCATACATTGGAGAAGGAAATGGCAACCCACTCCAGTGTTCTTGCCTGGAGAATCCCAGGGACTGGGGAGCCTGGTGGGTTGCCATCTATGGGGCTGCACAGAGTTGGACATGACTGAAGCCACTTAGCAGCAGCAGCAGCAGCCTTTCCCTTCTGCAAGGGATCTTCCCAATCCAGGGATTGAACCCAGGTGTAGAGAGCACATCTCAATTGACAGCCAACAAAGGAATTGCTATTTTGGACTTACCACAAGGCACTGGGTTATTCTACCAAACGTAGTGATCTCAGAAGAGGATTCTTCCAAAGAGCATCCAGGTAAGAGTCCAGCTCAGCTGATAACTGGACTTTAGTCTTCTGTGACTTGATAAGTAGAGAGCCCAGCCAACTTCACCAGACTTATGTCCTCAATATTGTAAGATAATTAGTGTTGTTGAAAGTTGCTAAGTTTCTGGGAATTTGTGGCCCATCTTTAGAAAAAATACAGATTTTGGTACCTGGAATTGGGGTTCTGCCTTGACAAACACCTAAAATGTGGGAGTGTCTTTGGAAGTGGTCAGTGAGAGAAGAGAGGAAGAGCTAACTTTAAGGAACTTAATGAAAAGTATAGATTTCCCTGAACAAATGATTAATATTAGCAGAAGTATGATTATTAATGACTTGTTGATGCTTAAAAGGAAGTGACAGGCATGTTATTAGAAATTGGAGGAAAGTAACATATCTACTTGTTAGCGGCTAAAGACTTAAAGAATTGTCTCATTCACTTATGTAGAAAGAATAACTTACAAATAACTAAATTGTATATTTAATTAAAGTGAGTTCCAAGCACAATGTTATTGATGTGACCTGATTTCTTCTTGATACATGTAATAAAAAGTCACAGGGAGGAGATAAATTGAGGGAAGAACTGCCAAATAAATAAAAAAGAAACAAGTGAGGGTTTGAGGATTTAGGATATTCTCAGCCTATTCACATGGTTAAGGATAAAATTAAGTAACTGTTTCTGAAACTGTGATGCAGACACAAATATACTGTTTAAAATTAACTTTCTAAATGCTTATTTTTTCAGAAAGATAAAAAGCAAATATTAAAGTAAAAATTAACTAAAGCCTTAAATCCGTAATTTTTGTTTGGAATATAATATCTCACAAGATATGCTATACATTTGAGTTCCAAAAAGATAATAAATAACTGGCAATTCATTTCTTATATGGTATTGTACATGTTTCGGTGCCATTCTCCCAAATCATTCCGCCCTCTCCCTCTCCCACAGAGTCCAGCAATCCCACTGCTGGGTATACACACCGAGGAAACCAGAATTGAAAGAGACACATGTACCCCAATGTTCATTGCAGCACTGTTTATAATAGCCAGGACATGGAAACAACCTAGATGTCCATCAGCAGATGAATGGATAAGAAAGCTGTGGTGCATATACACAATGGAGTATTACTCAGCCATTAAAAAGAATACATTTGAATCAGGTGAATGAAACTGGAGCCTATTATACAGAGTGAAGTAAGCCAGAAAGAAAAACATCAATACAGTATACTAACACATATATATGGATTTAGAAAGATGGTAATGATAACCCTGTATGCGAGACAGCAAAAGAAACATTTTTACCTCTCTAAAACTTTCAACAAAAAGCTGTTTGTGTGGATCTGTCAAACTTGTATGGTAACTTGCTGCCAACCTTTCACTTACCATTTGTCAGAAAACAATTTCCCAAACAAATTTTAGGTAAGTGTGTACCATTTCACATATTTGAATAAAATAAAGTTTTGATTAAAAAAATAATAATTTACATGGATATCACCAAATGATCAATACTGAAATCAGACTGATTAGATTCTTTGCAGCCAAAGATGGAGAAGATCTATAACAGTCAGCAAAAACAAACTGGGAGCTGACTGTGGCTCAGAAAATGAACTTCTTATTGCCAAATTCAGATTTAAATTGAAGAAAATTTAAATTTAAATGGTCTAGGGAAAATCTCTAGACCATTCATTATGACCTAAATCAAATCCCTTATACCGTGGAAGTGACAAATAGACTCAAGGGATTAGATCTGATAGACAGAGTGCCTGAAGAACTATGGATGGAGGTTTGTGACACTGTACAGTAGGCAGGAATCAAGACCACCCCCAAAAAAAGAAATACAAAAAGGCAAAATGGTTGTCTGAGGAAGCC
This sequence comes from Cephalophus harveyi, assembly GCA_006410635.1. Taxonomy (NCBI): domain Eukaryota; kingdom Metazoa; phylum Chordata; class Mammalia; order Artiodactyla; family Bovidae; genus Cephalophus; species Cephalophus harveyi. Next base: position 114,423 of record SJYT01037557.1, read on the forward strand.
TTACAAATAGCTGTGAAAAGAAGAGAAGCAAAAGGCAAAGGAGAAAAGAAAAGTTATACCCATTTGAATGCAGAGTTCCAAAGAATAGCAAGGAGAGATAAGAAAGTGTTTCTTAGTGATCAATGCAAAGAAATAGAGGAAAACAATAGAATGGAAAAGACTAGAGATCTCTTTAAAAAAATATTAGAGATACCAAAGGAATATTTCATGAAAATATGGGCACAAAAAGGACAGAAATAGTATGGACCTAACAGAAACAGAAGATATTAAGAAGAGGTGGCTAGAATACACAGTAGAAGTACACAAAAACGATCTTCACAATCCAGATAAACACGATGGTGTGATCGCTTACCTAGAGCCAGACACCCTTTAATGTGAAGTCAAGTGGGCCTTAGGAACCATCACTACAAACAAAACTAGTGGGGGTGATAGAATTTCAGTTGAGCTATTTCAAATGCTAAAGGATGATGCTGTGAAAGTGCTGCACTCAGTATGCCTGCAAATTTGGAAAACTCAGCAGTGGCCATAGGACTGGAAAAATGCAATCTTCACTCCAATCCCAAAGAAAGCAATGCCAAAGAATGCTCTAACTTCTGGACAATTGCACTCATCTCACATGGTAGCAAAGTAATGCTCAGAATTATCCACGCCAGGCTTCAACAAAACATGAACCATGAACTTCCAGATGTTCAAGCTGGATTTAGAAAAGGCAGAGGAACCAGAGATCAAATATCCATTGGATCATTGAAAAAGTGAGAGAGTTTCAGAAAGGCATAAACTTCTGCTTTATTGACTATGCTAAAACCTTTCACTCTGTGCATCACAACAAGCTGTGGAAAATTCTGAAAGAGATGGAAATACCAGACCACCTGACCTGCCTCTTGAGAGATCTGTATGCAGGTCAGAAAGCAACAGTTAGAACTGGACATGGAAAAAAGATTTGTTCCAAATAGGGAAACGCTATATATTGTCACCCTGCTTATTTAACTTATATGCAGAGTATATCATGAGAAATGCTGCGCTGGGTGAAGCGCAAACTGGCATCAAGATTTCTGGGAGAAATATCAATAACCTGAGATATGCAGATGACACCACCCTTATGGCAGAAAGCAAAGAAGAACTAAAGAGCCTCTTGGTGAAGGTGAAAGAGGAGAGTGAAAAAGTTGGCTTAAAACTCAGCATTCAGAAAACTGAGATCATGGCATCTGGTCCCATCACTTTATGGGAAATACATGGGGAAACAGTGGAAACAGGGACAGACTTTATTTTTCTGGGCTCCAGAATCACTGCAGATGGTAATTGCAGCCGTGAAATTAAAAGACACTTGCTCTTTGAAACAAAAGCTATGACCAACCTAGACAGCATATTAAAAAGCAGAGATATTACTTTGCTGACAAAAGTCCATCTAGTCAAAGCTATGGTTTTTCCAGTAGTCATGTATGGACGTGAGCATTGGAGTATAAAGAAAGCTGAGCAAAGAAGAATTGATGCTTTTGAACTGTGGTATTTGGAAAAGACTCTTGAGAGTCCCTTGGACTGCAAAGAGATCCAACCAGTCCATCCTAAAGGAAATCAGTCCTGAATATTAATTGGAAGTACTGAGGCTGATACTCCAATACTTTGGCCACCTGATGCCAAGAACTGACTCCTGGGAAAAGACCCTGATGCTCAGAAAGATTGAAGGCGGGAGGAGAAGGGGACAACAGAGGATGAGATAGTTGGATGGCATCACTGACTCGATGGGCCTGAGTTTGAGTAAGCTCTGGGAGTTGGCAATGAACAAGGAAGCCTGGCATGCTGCAGTCCATGGGGTCTCAAAGAGTCAGACATGACCGAGCGAATGAACTCACTGAGTGAAGTGAATATATTAAATAAAGTTTTAGAAAGCTACTATAATTAAATATTTATATTCTTTAATCATCCTGCTTTTACAATAAAATAGGAATGTTACTTTCTGGGGGGAAAAAGGCTAATAATGCAGCTTTCACATATTAAATATGATACAGTGAAATTGAAGCAATTTTTTTTAAGGAGCTTTAAACAAATGAGCTTTTTGTCAATAAAATGAACAAATATCTACTTACCTGAGAATGTTTGTAATGCTAACAAATTTTAAAATAAGTTATTTCTTGCATCAAATGTTTAGACCAATCATTTCCTATTTTCTTTAAAAAGTAAATCTCTGGCTAAACCAGAAAGTTACATACCATTGTACCATAATGTATGAAAATTCACTTTATAATCAAATTCTTCATTGAGCCTGTTGACAGCCCTCCAGGTTCCTCTCTCCATGAGATTTTTTTAGGCACAAATGCTGGAGTGGGTTGCCATTTCCTTCTCCAGGGGATCTTTCCAATCCAGAGATCAAACTTGTATCTTCTTTATCTCTTGCACTGCAGGCAGATAAAATAAGTATTGATATATTTTCATACAACTTCTCTCTCTCACTCCAACCTCATGTCTCTATCTCTAGCTCTATTGTCTCTCTATCTCTATTGTTCTATAGGAAATGTAACAAAAACTATATTTTCTTATCAGAAGCTAGTTCCAGTTAACTGGTACTCATTATAATAATAACATGATAATAGGAGGTTCATATGAGAAATAACAGAAATATATATACCAATCAAGTAGAAAGTAAAACTTATTAGAACAAGAGTATTTTCTATACACACAATGTTGTCAAGCTCAACAATTAATTAAATCATACCATGCTGATCTAATTAAAACTGTGAGATTTTTATATACATATAACAAATGACTTGGAGAAGGCAATGGCACCCCACTCCAGTACTCTTGCCTGGAAAATCCCATGGATGGAGGAGCCTGGTAGGCTGCAGTCCATGGGGTCGCCAACAGTCGGACACGTCTGAGTGACTTCACTTTCACTTTCAATAACAAATGACTGCACAAACATTTAAGTTCTAAAAGAACAAAAGGCAAATCAATCTTTTATAGAAACAAAAGAACTTACTATTCTGTATAATGCAGTGAAACTTATTAAATATAAAAAGGCATTTATATATTTTTCTAATGTTTTTCCAGTGGTCATGTATGGATAGGAGAGTTTGACTGTGAAGAAAGCTGAGCACCGAAGAATTGATGATTTTGAACTGTGGTGTTGGAGAAGACACTTGAGAGTCCCCTGGACTGCAAGGAGATCCAACCAGTCCAAATGCATTCCCTATCAAGCTACCAGCGGTATTTTTCACAGAACTAGAGCACATAATTTCAAGATTTGTATGGAAATACAGAAAACCTCAAATAGCCAAAGCAATCTTGAGAAAGAAGAATGGAACTGGAGGAATCAACTTGCCTGACTTCAGGCTCTACTACAAAGCCACAGTCATCAAGACAGTATGGTACTGGCACAAAGACAGAAATATAGATCAATGGAACAACATAGAAAGCCCAGAGATAAATCCACACACCTACGGACACCTTATCTTCGACAAAGGAGGCAAGAATATACAATGGAGTAAAGACAATCTCTTTAACAAGTGGTGCTGGGAAAACTGGTCAACCACTTGTAGAAGAATGAAACTAGATCACTCTCTAACACCATACACAAAAATAAACTCAAAATGGATTAAAGATCTAAACGTAAGACCAGAAACTATAAAACTCCTAGAGGAGAACATAGGCAAAACACTAGAGAATGTTTCCTGGTGTTTGGAAACCTCTCTTCTTACGAGTCTCTTCCCGCGATGGGATTCCCTTCCTGGGATGGAGCTCCCTCCCTACCTCCTTTGCCTCTTTTTTCATCTTCTATATTTTTTCCTACCTGTTTTTGAAGCCAATGATCTGCTTTTCTGGGTGTCTGATGTCCTCTGCCAGCATTCAGAAGTTGGTTTGTGGAATTTACTCAGCGTTGAAATGTTCTTTTGATGAAACTGTGAGGGAGAAAGTGGTCTCCCTGTCCTATTCCTCTGCCATCTTAGGACCGCTCTTCCTAACAGCCCTTTTAAGAAGGCCTGCATTGCTTGTGGTAAGGGTGAATGTGGGAGAGGAAATAAACCAGGAAATCACAGTCCCAACCCTGGCCCAAGGACAATCATCTTTAATGTGATAATAGTGGTTTACAGACAGAAATCAGTGGAATTTTCAGAAAGGTTAGGCTTTTCTACCTTAATTCTGATTTACTGGATTAGATTCATTCCACACTTAAGTGAATGAAATAAACAATACTTAAAATTAATTAACTTTCATATATTTTCCCATACACTCAGAAAGTATCCATCAACCCCCAAAAGGAAAAGGAAAGAGTGAAAAGATAGGACAACATCACTAAAAATGGTGCAATTTCTCTTGCTCCAACCCTTCCCAGTATTTGGCCCAGTCATTAGTCTCATTCAAATTGATGCCTCTAGAGGACATAAACAGAAAAAAGAAGAGGTGGGATTGAGCAGGAAAACACATATAGATGTCTTAGCACATCTAAAACCTGTCCTTTCTCCCACCACTCTAAGGTGAGTTACTCTAAATTTCATTTGGTTTGGTTTGGTTTCGGTATAGTTTAATTTGATTTGTGTTACCAAATTGTCAACCAAAATGAACTCCAGTTTCCAGCCTTCCCAGCATAAGTTAATCCATTCAAAGAATTTTGGAACTGAAAAACTGTCTGCAGAGGTAAGCACATCCCTCCAAAACTTCAGCATTCTTGTCTATAAGAAATGGCAAAATTGTAAAGAAAAACAGAAAAGAATAAAACATAAAAACAGAAGAGAAAGCTGTGGTACATATACACAATGGAGTATTACTCAGCCATTAGAAAGAATTCATTTGAATCAGTTCTAATGAGATGGATGAAACTGGAACCTATTATACAGAGTGAAGTAAGCCAGAAAGAAAAACACCAATACAGTATACTGACACATATATATGGAATTTAGAAAGATGGCAATGATGACCCTGTATGCAAGACAGCAAAAGAGACACAGATGTATAGAACAGACTTTTGGACTCTGTGGGAGAGGGAGAGGGTGGGATGATTTGGGAGAATGGCATTGAAACATGTATACTATCATGTAAGAACGAAGCACCAGCCTATGTTCGATACAGGATACAGGATGCTTGGGGCTGGTGCACGGGGATGATCCAGAGAGAGGATATGGGGTGGGATGTGGGAGGGGGATTCAGGATTGGGAGCTCATATACACCCGTAGTGAATTCATGTCAATGTATGGCAAAACCAATACGGTATTATAAAGTAAAATAAAGTAAAAATTAAAAAAAAAAAACGGAAGAGAAACAGGACTTCTCAATCAATTTTGTCAATAGGTTATGAAAAGCAAATGATATCTACAGCAATTAAATATATGAAAGAAGTGAAAGTCATTGCATGAATAGCTAGGGAGATGAGCATTTGTGTGATAAGCTTGACTGCTGTTATGATATTATAATAACTGATCTATCACTATCATGAATCTAGTGAGCAGATCAAGTGGCAATGAACAACTGGAAAGCATTTGAGAGGATGTGTCGAAAAGTACTAATAGAACTGTGATATTTCCTCCCAACTTATGCTTTAATTCACTTACTCCCCTAAATCCACACCTCTTGCCCAATCATAGAGAAAACAGAGAACAAAGACATAAAAATCTTTGGAATTTTAAGTTGAAAAGGTCAAAAACATTTTAAAGAGAACACAACTAGGCATTCCCTCACTAAACAGGGAAGGAGAGAAAACAGGAAATTCAGGAGAGTTAGTATTTAGAATATGGGTCTCTTGTAATTCTGCCTTCCATCCTTGGACAATATTTGAGACATTTATGTGTACTAAATACTCCCCTTCTTTAAGTTTGGAGATGTAAATGTGAAGGAGAACTGAGTCCTCCTTCTAGTATAGGTCAGAAAGATGTAAATCCCTGTGAGAATTAACTACAGGGATTTTTCTGGTCCTGTATAACAACCAAGGGGCTTTCCTGGTGGCTCAGATGGTAAAGACTCAGCATATGATGCCAAAAGACCAGAGTTTGAACCTGGGTCAGGAAGATCCCCGGGAGAAGGAAATGGCAACCTACTCCAGTATTCTTGCCTGAAGAATCCCTTGGACAAAGGAGTTACACTCCAGCCAAGACCAGAAAAGGCAGTATGAATTATTAGATGTTGTCACAGAAACTGGCTGTTGAGAAACCAAGCAACACTCAAGAGCGCTGGAGAACTCAGGTTTATTACACTGGTGGCCCAGAGGAGTCAACACTCCAAGCTCTGAGCCCCAACTGCTGGTGTACAGTTCCTTTATAGGATCCCAATTCCGGGTTTGCATTCTGTTATCTTCTATTGGTTACTCGAGGCACGCAGGATGGGGAGTGGGGTGGGGAACCGCCTGACCTTCACACAGGCAAGCATGGCCAAGCAAGATTACAGGGACTGGGTAATTGCAAGAAGCAGGGTGAGTGAGATAAGTTTAAGTTCCTAGCATTGTTGTAAGCTTCCATTTCCCCAAAACTACATGATCTACATGATCATGCAAGCGGCAAACTGAGTTACAGAAGCAAAAAGCATTTATAGACTCCACTGTGATTTGTATAGGTCCCTCTACAATGTAAGTGACCAGGAGACATTCTCCTGACTTTCCTTGATCTTACAATGCATGGGAAGGGAGAGGGAGAATAGCTCCCTATTAGAGGTCCAAGACTATAAGCTTAATATGAGAGAGCAAATGCCTGCGAAGTGTCCCATGAGGGGAATAAGATGTAGTTGAATGAGAAGAATCAGAATGCCCAGTCTTGCCAGAAAATGAATGGGGAAGATTCATATCATGATAGATTTCCCAGAGAGAGAGGGGTGGGGGAAATGCCTGAGGACAAGAAGGAATGACTTACTTATGGAGTAGGAGAACAGCACAGGACAAGGACAAACACTGAGAAACAGATGCTACTCCTCAAAAACATTACAGTCCGTGCCAGACCAGGAGCATAACACTAACCCCTGGAAAGAGACAAAAAGGTGAAAATCATGAATTAGAATAAGTTTTAAATTTTAAATGAGAAATTACTAAATGTCATTGCATTCATAATAAAGTAACTCAACTAAGCTTCTGTATCACACCTAAATGACAGTTTGAAAGATAAATTATTGTCATACATAAAAAATAAAGTTATATAGTTCCACTCCTGAGGCTACAGATTTTTAAAAAATAACATACACAGCCCATCAAGCAAAGGTATGATGGTACTGATATTATGGAAAACATCTTGCATTTATAGCCAAGAAACAAAGATGATGAACTTTGTGGTATGCATACAGATAACTGAAAATGAGTTCAGTCATAGAAATAAAGGCCAAGACTTTTTCTGCTGATGAACCTCAAGAAGCACTTAAAAGATAAGACTCCCTGATTGAGAGCAGGAGAAAGGTGAGTATGCTGTCTTTGTCTCTGGGAATTAGGCAGCAGTCTTTTGCTTTAACCGAAACTCAGTGGCAACCCACTCCAGTATTCTTGCCTGGAGAATTCCATGGACAAAGGAGCCTGGCAGGCTACAATCCATGACTCCCAAAGAGTCAGACACGACTGAGTGACTATCACTCACTCATGGTCCTATGCTCTGATATTTTTACTTAAATGACTTTGAGCATGATGCTGAACCTTTCCTGCCTTGGTTTCTAATCTATAAAATAGATTGATAATATTACCTATTTATAGGTTGGTTATATTGATTAAAGTATACCCTCATATGTTAAAAACTTAAAATAGTACTTGACCCATATTGCTGTGCTGTGCTTAGTCACTCAGTCATGTCTGACTCTTTGCAATCCCATTGACTGTAGCCCACCAGGATCCTCTGTGCATTGAGATTCTCCAGGCAAGAATACTGGAGTGGGTTGCAATTCCCTCCTCTAGAGGATCTTCTCCACCCAGGGATCGAACCCAAATCTTCCACATTGCAGGCAGACTCTTTACCATCTGAGCCACCAGGGAAGCCCATATTAATTGTTAATGATTATTGGCTATTTTTCAACTTCTTAAAGAGTATTTGACCTTCTCTTTTACCCATGTTTACCAACTATATTTAGACAGGTTTCAGTTCAGTCACTCATGTCACTCAGTCACTCGTGTCCAACTCTTTGCGACCTCATGAATTGCAGCACCCCAGGCCTCCCTGTCGATCACCAACTCCCGGAGTTCACTCAAACTCACATCCATCGAGTTGGTGATGCCATCCAGTCATCTCATCCTTTGTCGTCCCCTTGGTCTCAGTTCAGCTCAGATCAGTCGCTCAGTCGTGTCCGACTCTTTGTGACCCCATGAATCGCAGCACACCAGGCCTCCCTGTCCATCACCAACTCCCAGAGTTCACTCAGACTCGCGTCCATTGAGTCCGTGATGCCAACCAGCCATCTCATCATTGGTCATCCCCTTCTCCTCTTGCCCCCAATCCCTCCCAGCATCAGAGTCTTTTCCAATGAGTCAACTCTTCGCATGAGGTGGCCAAAGTACTGGAGTTTCAGCTCTAGCATCATTCCTTCCAAAGAAATCCCAGGGCTGATTTCCTTCAGAATGGACTGGTTGGATTTCCCTACAGTCCAAGGGACTCTCAAGAGTCTTCTCCAACACCACAGTTCAAAAGCATCAATTCTTCAGCGCTTAGCCTTCTTCACAGTCCAATTCTCACATCCATACATGACTACTGGAAAAACCATAGCCTTGACTAATTGTTAGGTCCATACCATTTCTGTCCTTTATCGAGCCCATCTTTCCATGAAATGTCCCCTTGGTCTACTGTTCATCAAATACTGATACTCACCTCCCTCTGCTTTTAGGATTGTCATGATTTCCCAGCTCCTGCTGAATGGGACTTGGACATTTGGGTTGCTTTGACGAGTGAAATGTGAGTAGAACTGACAGTGTATCACTCTTAGTAGAAAATTTAAGGGACTGTGCCTTTCAACTTGCTTCCTAAATGCTTACCCTCTGCCACAAAAATAGCCACTCCAGGTAGCTACCGATGCTCATCGTGGGTACCAGAATGAGAGACACACAGAGCTGAATTGAATCTGATCCCAAATGAGCTCAGCCAGACCAGAACCAATCCAAGATGGATGCCATACTCATGAGCAAGAAATAAATATTTGTTTTAATTCATTGAGGGTTTGAGGTTATTTGCTATCAGAGTGAAATGTGATAAACCTAATATATATTCACCACCTAACCCCAAGTCCTAAAGCAGTTCTAGCTTCAAAATAGCTTAAGTGCAAAATCCTATAGTCTTTTGCAACGTTTATTATTCCAAAGATCTCAGCTATATTTGACTATGGCCATTAGAAATGCTCTTCTGCCCATTCCTTAATGTTGGCATACTCTAAGATTCTGTTCATTGTTCATGGTTTACCTCATTCTACTCACTCTCAGTAGGAGTTCAGAGCCAATCTTGTGGTTTAGTTTCCAGCCTAATGCCAAAGCATGTGTCTCAGACTAGAATCCTTCCTAGAGTTTGTCTTTATTCATTTGGATTCTTGATATCTCACTCTTTACATCCCATTGATGTCCCTGTATCAACAAGCTTAAAATATATTATTTCCCCCTTAAGTTAATTTCTTGAATTTGGTATCTCAGTCATTAGTGATACTATCCATTCAGCACCCAAGTTGGGAAACCTAGTAGTCACCCTCCTCTTCTTTCTCCCTCACTTCCCATACCAGCTACCACCAAGTCCTTCCAATTTTATCAACTAAATAGTTCTTGAAACTCTTCAATCCTCATTATCCTTACCCTAATCAAGAAAAAATTTCTCTTAACTCAGTCTCTTCACCCATATTTGCCATTGTCTTCATCGTTTTCTCTCTTTGGTACTGAGCTCAAAGTCTTCCTCTCAAATCTCAGTCCCTGACATAATAGGAACTTTAGCATTTATTAATAAATCATATAATAACTTCATCTCAAATTCTATAACATACAACTCGTTCAGTTCAGTTCAGTTCAGTCGCTCAATCGTGTCCAACACTTTGCGATCCCATGAATCTCAGCACACCAGGCCTCCCTGTCCATCACCAACTCCCAGAGTTCACTCAGACTCACGTCCATCGAGTCCGTGATGCCATCCAGCCATCTCATCCTCGGTCGTCCCCTTCTACTCCTGCCCCCAATACCTCCCAGCATCAGAGTCTTTTCCAGTGAGTCAACTCTTCGCATGAGGTGGCCAAAGTACTGGAGTTTCAGCTTCAGCATCATTCCTTCCAAAGAAATCCCAGGGCTGATCTCCTTCAGAATGGACTGGTTGGATCTCCTTGCAGTCCAAGGGACTCTCAAGAGTCTTCTCCAACACCACAGTTCAAAAGCATCAATTCTTCGGTGCTCAGCCTTCTTCACAGTCCAACTCTCACATCCATACATGACCACAGGAAAAACCATAGCCTTGACTACTGTCCTTCAACTTGATTTCAGCTCTGTGCCTATCTGCTGACCTCAAAATATGACCATCCATCTTATCTGAGTGGTCTCACCTCTGTAATCTTCAATCTCTGATTATAATCTTCTACCTTCCAACCTCTCATATTTTTACTAACATTACAGATCTTTAAGTATTTCAGTTCTTTAGCCCATTCCTTTCATCACTCTATCACTCATCAGAGCTTCATTTAATTTCTTTGCATCCTGAACCTATGGCAAATCATTTTAGCAACTCTTATGACTGTGCCTTCAATAGCTTTGCCAACTTATTCTTTCATTGCACTCACGAGTCCCATCCACCATCCCCATTTCTGTATTCAGAACATTAATCTGTATGGAATTTGGATTCTGCTTCAAACATAGCCTGATTCTATGAATTATTCTTTCTCATACACTTAACTAGGAGTCCAGCTGTAATAGCAAAGAACAAATCTAACTCCATGTTTGACCTGTTTCTTTAACTTTTGTGCTCTGATGCCTGTGCTTAGTCATACTGACTTTGCATCTTTTGTAAAAGAATGCTGCCTATAGCCTGAAACATACTCTCTTACCTTTAAAGGTATAACATTCTTTCATTTAAGGGAGGTGACAGATGAGCTTCAGACCGGACTCTTAGAACTAGCCTCCTACTTGCATTTTCTGAAACAGGAAATAGGTGGGCTTCATGTTAGGCATTTTAAGTAACAAGAGAAAGAAGTAACAACTTCTTGCATCTTCTTATTGTAGAAGTAACAACAGAAACAGGGTAAAACAGCCAGGCTTTGTTTCTTGTGGATAATTTAGGATTACAGATATGGCAAGGACAAGAGAGGGACTAAACCCAGTTTGAGTAAAAGATCAAAAGGTCACATATTTCCCCTCCCTGGGGCAAAGGAGACCCTGCACATGCAAAGAAAGGCTCAGTTCAGTTCAGTCACTCAGTCGTGTCCAGCTCTTTGCGACCCCATGAATTGCAACACGCTAGGCCTCCCTGTCCATCACCAACTCCCAGAGTATACTCAAATTCACGTCCACCAAGTCGGTGATGCCATCCAGCCATCTCATCCTCGGTCGTCCCCTTCTCTTCCTGCCCTCAATCCCTCCCAGCATCAAAGTCTTTTCTAATGAGTCATCTCTTCACATGAGGTGGCCAAAGTACTGGAGTTTCAGCTTTAGCATCATTCCTTCCAAAGAACACCCAGGACTGATCTCCTTTAGAATGGACTGATTGGATCTCCTTGCAGTCCAAGGGACTCTCAAGAGTCTTCTCCAACACCACAGTTCGAAAGCATCAATTCTTCAGCACTCAGCTTTCTTCACAGTCCAACTCTCACATTCATACATGACCGCTGGAAAAACCATAGCCTTGACTAGACGGACCTTTGTTGGCAAAGTAACGTCTCTGCTTTTCAATATGCTATCTAGGTTGGTCATAACTTTCCTTCCAAGGAGTAAGCATCTTTTAATTTCATGGCTGCAGTCACCATCTGCAGTGATTTTGGAGCCCCAAAAAATAAAGTCTGACACTGTTTCCAATGTTTCTCCATCTATATGCCATGAAGTGATGGGACCAGATGCCATGATCTTTGTTTTCTGAATGTTGAGCTTTAAGCCAACTTTTTCACTCTCCTCTTTCACTTTCATCAAGAGGCTTTTTAGTTCCTCTTCACTTTCTGCCATAAGGGTGGTGTCATCTGCATATCTGAAGTTATTGATATTTCTCCCGGCAGTCTTAATTCCAGCTTGTGCTTCTTCCAGCCCAGCATTTCTCATGATGTACTCTGCATAGAAGTTAAATAAGAAGGGTGACAATATACAGCCTTGACATACTCCTTTTCCTATTTGGAACCAGTCTGTTGTTCTATGTCCAGTTCTAACTGTTGCTTCCTGACTTGCATACAGGTTTCTCAAGAGGCAGGTCAGGTGGTCTGGTATTCCCATCTCTTTCAGAATTTTCCACAGTTTATTGTGATCCACACAGTCAGAGGCTTTGGCATAGTCAATAAAGCAGAAATAGATGTTTTTCTGTACTCTTGCTTTTTGATGATCCAGCAGATGTTGGCAATTTGATCTCTGGTTCCTCTGCCTGTTCTAAAACCAGCTTGAACATCTGGAAGTTCATGGTTCATGTATTGCTGAAGCCTGGCTTGGAGAATTTTGAGCATTACTTTACTAGCATGTGAGATGAGTGCAATTGTGCGATAGTCTGAGCATTCTTTGGCATTGCCTTTCTTTGGGATTGGAATGAAAACTGACCTTTTCTAGTCGTGTGGCCACTGCTGAGTTTTCCAAATTTGCTGGCAGATTGAGTGCAGCACTTTCACACCATCATCTTTCAGGATTTGAAATAGCTCAACTGGAATTCCATCACCTCCACTAGCTTTGTTCGTAGTGATGCTTTCTGAGGCCCACTTGACTTCACATTCCAGGATGTCTGGCTCTAGATGAGTGATCACACCATCATGATTGTCTTGGTCGTGAAGATCTTTTTTGTACAGTTCTTCTATGTTTTAAGGAGGGGGCCATCACCCAGAGTCAGTGATGGCAATCCACGACCAAAGGCCCCTGGGCTGGAATACATCTTGGAAAAAAGTTGTGCACACTTATTGGAGAGGACCCTAGGGACGATTAGGGGTGGAAAAAGAAACTAGATAATTGGCCAAATGTAAACAAAGACCCAGAACAACTTGGCCAAAGATAAACAAAAACCCCGAAGAGCTGCCCTATGTAAGTGACTTAACCACCTCTTTACTCTGCTCCTCCTCCTTAGTGGGGAAGCCCACATCCTTACTCTCCAGAGTGTGTATCTCTGCCTTGCTTCTGTCTTAACTAAACAAAATGTTTCTCTATGTGCTCTCCCACTTGTGCTATGTCTCTAATAACAAACTTTATACTTGCTTTTACAGTTTTCTTCCTTGAGAAATGCATTTTTCAATGGGAGCAACTTTGCTTCTAGCCTCTAGCCCCTGGTGGGCTGGCAGCTAGGATTTCTGGTTTTCATCCAGCTACCTAGGTCCAATTCCTGGGAGGGAATTATGATCTCACTTCAAGCCACTGCTCACTGCTGCCTCTCCAAGATCACATTCATATAGAGATTAAAAGCTGCAGAATAAAGAATAAGATTCGTTTTGTTACTGTTTATATGACTTGACCTACACGGACAGATGCAAGAACAAATGATTCCTGCACCAAGAAGTTTGCAACCACTACCATGCCCCTCCTTCACCTTGCCTTTAAAAATGCTTTGCTGAGAACCTTTGAAGGGTTCAGGGTTTGGGGGACATGAGCCACAAATTTCCTTGCACAGTCCTGCAATAAACTTTTCTCTGCTCCAAACTCCAATGTTCCTGTATTGTTTGGCCTCACTATGTGTTGGGTACAAAAATCTGCATTTGGTTACATTTTCATTTCTACAAGTATCCGTGTGCCCATGTTACTCATATTTTAGAATAAAATAAATAGCAATCCCCTCTCAACTCTGCTGCTTTCAGCCCTCTCTCTCTCCTATCTGTTAAAGTGATTCTCATAGAGGGTAAAGGTGATTCACCATCCAGTACTGTCAAGACACAAACATGAATAAAGACACAGCATTTTAAAGAGACATTGCCCTTAAAAGAGAACAGCGGATATATAGACACTTAACTATTATATCACAATAGTGTAACTTCAACTTCAGACTCAGTGCACAGAGTACTAGTAGAACTCAGTTCAGTTCAGTTCAGTCGCTCAGTCATGTCCAACTCTTTGCAACCCCATGAACCACAGCACATCAGGCCTCCTTGTCCATTACCAACTCCCAGAGTTCACTCAAACTCACATCCATCGAGTCCGTGATGCCATCCAGCCATCTCATCCTCTGTCGTCCCCTTCTCCTCCTGCCCCCAATCCCTCCCAGCATCAGAGTCTTCGCATGAGGTGGCCAAAGTATCAGAGTTTCAGCTTCAGCATCAGTCCTTCCAAAGAATACCTAGGACTGATCTCCTTTAGAATGGAGTGGTTGGATCTCCTTGCAGTCCAAGGGACTCTGAAGAGTCTTCTCCAACACCACAGTTCAAAAGCATCAATTCTTCAGTGCTCAGCTTTCTTCACAGTCCAACTCTCACACCCATACATGACCACTGGAAAAACCATAGCCTTGACTAGACGGACCTTTGTTGGCTAAGTAATGTCTCTGCTTTTCAATATGCTAAGTTGGTCATAACTTTTCTTCCAAGGAGTAGCGTCTTTTAATTTCATGGCTGCAATCACCATCTACAGTGATTTTGGAGCCCCAAAAAATAAAGTCTGACACTGTTTCCACTGTTTCCCCATCTATTTCCCATGAAGTGATGGGACCAGATGCCATGATCTTAATTTTCTGAATGTTGAGCTTTAGGCCAGTTGATGATAGATAATAAAATAATTTGGGTGGGGAACATCAGAAAAAAAACTTATTTAAAGCAATAGACTTAGTCTCAAGGGATAATTCTTCAACTAATTCTTCCATCCTAATTGCGTTGATACGGTTTGGCACTACAGATGATGTCTTTCTCTTGAAACTTTGCTTTTTCAAAAGAAATCACATTTTTTATATGGACCATTTTTTTTTCCACTTTTACATAATTTTATTTATTTATTTATTTTTAATTTTATTTTTACTTTATTTTACTTTACAATACCATATTGGTTTTGCCATACATTGACATGAATCCACCATGGGTGTATATTAGCTCTCAATCCTGAATCCCCCTCCCACCTCCCACTCCATATCATCTCTCTGGATCATCCCCGTGCACCAGCCCCAAGCATCCTGTATCCTGTTTGAACATAGGCTTGTGCTTCGTTCTTACATGATAGTATACACGTTTCAATGCCATTCTCCCAAATCATCCCACCCTCTCCCTCTCCCACAGAGTCCAAAAGTCCATTCTATACATCTGTGTCTCTTTTGCTGTCTCACATACAGGGTCATCATTGCCATCTTTCTAAATTCCATATATATGTGTCAGTATACTGTATTGGTGTTTTTCTTTCTGGCTTACTTCACTCTGTATAATAGGTTCCAGTTTTTTAAAAGTCTTTATTGAATTTGCTACAAAAGTGCTTCTGTTGTATGTTTTTCTATTTTAGCCACAAAGCATGCCAGATCTTAGCTCCCTGACCAGAGATTGAACTCACGCACCTTACAGTGGAAGGTGAAGTCTTAACAACTTGACCACCAGGAAAGTTTGGAGACTTTGCTTTTTGAATCTCCTGGCTCTCTCTCTTTTGATTCTAAAGACAACTCCACCAGTCTATTTGCAGTTTCCACTTTTTAAACTACTTCTTTAGGTGTTGCTATTCCCGTTGTATCTGTCCTTGGGAATCTTATTTTAATACCCTTCATTCTTTCCTCGTATTACAGTTGACCCTTGAACAATATGAGTTTGAACTACATGGGTTCCCTTACATGCAGATTTTTTTCACTAGATACTACTACAGTAGTACACTATCCCCATTTGGTTGAATCTGCTGATGTGGAACCAACGATATAAAGGGACAAATATACTAGTTTTTGGACTTCGCTGGTGGCTCAGATGGTAAAGAATCCTTCTGCAGTGCTGGAGACGTGGGTTCGATCCCTGGAGGAGGGCATGGCAACCCACTCTACTATTCTAGCCTGGAGAATCCCCATTGACAGAGGAGCCTGGTGGGCTGCAGTCCATGGGGTCACAAAGAGTCAGACATGACTGAGCAACTAAACAAATACTGGTTTTCGACTGTGAGGAGGGTTTGTTCTCTCACCCTTAACTCCACTTTTTTCAAGGGTCAGTTGTGTATTATTCATCATCATAATTTCCACTACCAGAGTACATTCAATTATACCTTCAAGCAATAAATATTTATTGAAATACCTATTATGGCATCCCCATACAAGTGAAAGTGGAGAGTGAAAAAGTTGGCTTAAAGCTCAACATTCAGAAAACGAAGATCATGGCATCTGGTCCCATCACTTCATGGGAAATAGATGGGGAACAGTGGAAACAGTGACAGACTTTATTTTGGTGGGCTCCAAAATCACTGCAGATGGTGACTGCAGCCATGAAATTAAAAGACACTTACTCCTTGGAAGGAAAGTTATGACCAACCTAGACAGCATATTGAAAAGCAGAGACATTACTTAGCCAACAAAGGTCCATTTAGTCAAGGCTATGGTTTTTCCAGTGGTCATGTTTGGATGTGAGAGTTGGACTGTGAAGAAAACTGAGTGCCGAAGAACTGATGCTTTTGAACTGTGGTGTTGGAGAAGACTCCTGAGAGTCCCTTGGACTGCAAGGAGATCCAACCAGTCCATTCTCAAGGAGATCAGCCCTGGGATATCTTTGGAGGGAATGATGCTAAAGCTGAAACTCCAGTACTTTGGCCACCTCATGAGAAGAGTTGACTCATTGGAAAAGACTCTGATGCTGGGAGGGATTAAGGGCTCCAAAATCACTGCAGATGGTGACTGCAGCCATGAAATTAAAAGACACTTACTCCTTGGAAGGAAAGTTATGACCAACCTAGACAGCATATTGAAAAGCAGAGACATTACTTAGCCAACAAAGGTCCATTTAGTCAAGGCTATGGTTTTTCCAGTGGTCATGTTTGGATGTGAGAGTTGGACTGTGAAGAAAACTGAGTGCCGAAGAACTGATGCTTTTGAACTGTGGTGTTGGAGAAGACTCCTGAGAGTCCCTTGGACTGCAAGGAGATCCAACCAGTCCATTCTCAAGGAGATCAGCCCTGGGATATCTTTGGAAGGAATGATGCTAAAGCTGAAACTCCAGTACTTTGGCCACCTCATGTGAAGAGTTGACTCATTGGAAAAGACTCTGATGCTGGGAGGGATTAGGGGCAGGAGGAGAAGGGGATGACAGAGGATGAAATGGCTGGATGGCATCACGGACTCAATGGACGTGAGTCTGGGTGAACTCCGGGAGTTGGTGATGGGGGGGCCTGGTGCTGCGATTCATGGGGTTGCAGAGTCGGACACGACTGAGTGACTGAACTGAACACATTATACACACTAATAACGTGAAACTCTTCACAGTTCTTCTGTTTGATGCCTGGTTGGTGGCATAAATTAAATTGTGAACATCAGAAAAACCTAAAGCATGAATACCATGCTCTGCAATGGTCTCATCATCTATAAGCCAGTTTCATTTCCTCATTTAAGAAAAAAAAAATGTTAAACCAGATCGAACTTCTGCAAACATGCTTTAACTCTGAATAAATCTGTGTTGTAGGAAAGCAAGATATTAGCATTTCTCTTCACAAAAATGGAAGAGGCCCTCAGGTCTATTCAACAAATATATGGTTAGGGATTGCCACTTACTTCATAGCATCATTCATAGTTTTACAACTATTTACTATTTTTTCTAATGGACAATTAGCCATATAAATTTTTATTGTTGTGTCAATTGTTTCTTAAGGGATAATACACATATTTTTAACTTATCAGCCTAATCAGCATTGATATTCTATGACTTCATTACTTATATATGATCACTTATACGTCCCACCTTCTGTTTCACTTCACACTATTCAATCTACAATATCCAAAGATATTGAACTTACAACACTGTATTTTTAAAACTTATATAAAGGCAAAAACAGAAGTGAGTAAAGTAGAACCACCCTGGATTAACTGAAGGATTGAAAAGTAACCTCATTCACCTAACCCTTCCTTTCTCCTACTCCCAACAGTGAAAGTGAAAGTCACTCAGTCCTGTCTGACTCTTTGCAACTCTTTGCAACTGTATAGTCCATGGAATTCTCCAGGCCAGAATACTGGAGTGGGTAGCCTTTTCCTTCTCCAGGGGATCTTCCCGACCCAGGAATCGAACCCAGGTCTCCCACATTGAAAGTGAAAGTCACTCAGTCCTGTCTGACTCTTTGCAACTCTTTGCAACTGTATAGTCCATGGAATTCTCCAGGCCAGAATACTGGAGTGGGTAGCCTTTTCCTTCTCCAGGGGATCTTCCCGACCCAGGAATCGAACCCAGGTCTCCCACATTGCAGACGGATTCTTTACCAGCTGAGTCACAAGGGAAACCCAAGAATACTGGAGTGGGAAGCCTTTCACTTCTCCATGGGATCTTCCTAACCCAGGGATTGAACCCAGGTCTCCCACATTGCAGGAGGATTCTTTTCCAAGTGAGCTATCAGGGAAGCTACTCCCAATAAAGCTACATAAAACTTCCATCACTCAACCACCCGTTTCCTTGGCAACTACATAGAAAGAGTTCTTCTCTCACAAATAGCATCAAGTTCAAAAATGTTAGTAATATTAAGGCTCTCATCTCATGTATACCTCTTATTTACAGATGCAATACAGTCCATGAGCAACATTTTCCAAACAACATAAAAATCAAGCCCAACTGACTTCTATTACAAGGGGAAATGTTTGCTTCTTAGAAATGAGGTATCAATTCACTAACATGAAGTCAAATATTAAAGAATGAGTTAGGACTGGATTTAATGTCTCTCAAAGGATAAAACTGCAAAAATAATGCCTATTTCCATCCAGTGAGTTAGTGAATGTCGCTCAGTCGTATCGAACTCTTTGCGACCCCATGGACTATACAGTTCATGGAATTCTTCAGGCCAGAATACTGGCGTGGGTAGCCTTTCTCTTTTCCAGGGAATCTTCTCAACCCAGGGGTTGAACCCAGGCACTCTGCAGGTGGATTCTTTACCAATTGAGCTATCAGGGAAGCCCCTAATTTCCATCTAGGAGGGCTTAAATGAATGACAAGAAACATGTATTATTTATCATGAAGCCTATCATTTGTCAGTACCAAGCACACAACAACAAAATGAGAAAGTACCCAATGAATAAATATCTGTTGACCATACATGGCGTTAATTAAATTAAGAGACATGTACGTCCTCTGTGTTTTTTAGTTGTATGCAAATCCATTCAAATGTTGATAGTGTGACCTAACATATCTCAGATAAGAAATCAAAAAGAAATGTCTAAATTGACTTTAGACATTCTAACAGCATATGGCAGAAATTATTAATACTAATTCATTATATTCTTGAACTATTAACTTTTAAACTTAGTATTTAAAAATTCATTGTATGCTTGAACTATAGAAACTACAAAACAAAGGCCCAATAACTTTCCTAGGTGGGGTTATCTCCTCTCATTTAATCAATCAATGTAAAGGACAATCTTGATGTATAAAGAAAAACTCTCATCTACACTAGAAAATGACCTGGAGTTCAGTGATTTGTCATACCTCTGAGCCACTGAGAATTCCTAAAGGGCCTTCACAGTCCCATGTGGTCATTAGGAAAATGTCCCTTTTTTAGCAGATTAGTTATTTTAATCCATTTCTTATTCTCCCCTTTTCTGTCCCAGCTAACCTTGGTGGCTCAGGTTGTAAAGAAGCTACCTGCAATGTGGGAGACCCAGGTTTAATCCCTGGGTTGGGAAGATGCCCTGGAGAAGGAAATGGCAACCCACTCCAGGATTCTTCTATGGAAAATCCCATGGACAGGGGAGCCTGGTGAGCTACAGTCCATGGGATCACAAAAGAGTCAGACACGATTAGTGACTAACAACCTAATAATAGCTTCCCTGGTGGCTCAGAGGTTAAAGCATCTGCCTCCAATGCAGGAGACCCGGGTTCGATCCCTGGGTTGGGAAGATCCCCTGGAGAAGGAAATGGTAACCCACTCCAGTATTCTTGCCTGGAGAATCCCATGGACGGAGAAGGCTGGTAGGCTACAGTCCATGGGCTCGCAAAGAGTCGGACACAACTGAGCGACTTCACCCTCACCCCTCCAGGCTTTCAATGATTGCCTTAAGTGAGAAATTTCAACCATGGCCCTGAAGAGGATCCTGTGTGCCTCCTAATAAAGTTGACTTTCTGGTTAACTGAAAAAAAAGTTTGGCATCAGATCGAGACTTCAGCGAATACAGAGCAGTGGCCCAGCATCCTCTGGGTGCATGACCCAACTCCTCTGTGACTGCATGAGCACAGATGGCCTTCTGATTGGTTCCATAAAAAGTTCTTTAAGTGGTGCCCTTAGAATAACATTCAGGATCACAAAGGAAATAAATGAAAAGAAGGCACATTACTGCACTTGATGTCATAAGAGAAGATTTTTCAAGAAATGTATGTGCTGCTGCTGCTGCTGCTAAGTCGCTTCAGTCGTGTCCAACTCTGTGCGACCCCATAGACAGCAGCCAACCAGGCTCCCCTGTCCCTGAGACTGTCCAGGCAAGAACACTGGAGTGGGTTGCCATTTCCTTCTCCAATGCATGAAAGTGAAACGTATGTGAGTTGTACAGAATTTGAGCTTCTTTAGTAAGATTGTTTTTCTCCTTTCATATAGTGGCCAGTATTGCAGAATGATACTTCTTTAAGATATACAGAAGAATAATCCAGAATCTGTGATATTTCCAATATTGAGCAGTTGAACTACTCAAATGCCCATTATTCATTGGCCACAAAAAGAAAAGGCCATCTGGTATATCAAGTATCAAACTCCTGTGACAGGGGTTCTCCTATGGAGAGATTTTACCACTGATGTGTCAATCTGTGAAAGGAAAGACAAAAAACTCTGGAGCTATTCCCACCGAAAATATAAAAAACCCAGTAATATCCTCCTTCATTTTCTGATGGTCCCATATCTTCATTCCTGGAAAGTTCTCTATGAGTTTTAATCTGCTGATGATCCTCTCCTCCACTCCTAACCACAGTCACTTGATGACACATTCCATTCATTCAAAAGTCTGAGGTTCCTACTATGCCCACCCCTGGCTGCTGAGCTAGAGATGGTAACTTCCCACTCCTTGGAATGGCACCTTCCTTGAAGGGTACCCAGGTATCACTACTCTCCCAAAGATGCAATTGTTCCAATTGTTCCGCTGCCTTTCACAGCTTATCCGAAATTTCTCTCTTCCCTCCATCCATAAACACTGAGGGCCAGTATATCTTACAACCTGGGCATAAATCCTCTCATTGCAGAAAGCTGACACCTGGAATGAGGTGTCACAGATAGATACTGGATTTCTAGGACTACTAATTCCCCCTGATTGGCAAGAATTCCATTATGGTGATGGCAGGAGATATTTTTGGCTACTTAAACAGATCTGATTCCCATGGAGACAGTGTCAATAGTGTGAGGGAGCATAGGAGTAGAGAGCTCTGAGAACAATCTCCAGTGGGTGAAGTTGTCTTCAGTCTCTGACTAATGCTAACATTTCTGTTTTCCTCTGATGATCAAATACCTCCCTCATGCACATAAAGTCTGAATTTACCCCTAAGCTTTGAGGTCCCTTGAGCCAACCTGTCTAGATTGACCCTACACACACACACATCATTAATGCATGAATTCATTCCAAAGATGTCTGTAAACAACTACTGTGGGCAAGGCTTGTCTAGAACATCTCTGAAATTCTCCTTTCACAAAGTTTACCCTTCACCATGATCAACTGCCCCACCCTTCACTTTCCACAGTTTTCTCGTATTTTCACTCTTGTAAAAAATCAGACTCAGCCTCTCACAGTTCAGCATGAAGTGAAGCCAGTATCATCCACTTGGTAAGTAAATGAAAACTTGTAACTGAATGCTTTGATCCAGAATTGAATGGAAAGATTTTATCAGGGTTTAAAGAAACTGACTATATCTGTGTAAGGTGTTGTCTAGCCTCTTGAGAAACCNCGGGTTCGATCCCTGGGTTGGGAAGATCCCCTGGAGAAGGAAATGGTAACCCACTCCAGTATTCTTGCCTGGAGAATCCCATGGACGGAGAAGGCTGGTAGGCTACAGTCCATGGGCTCGCAAAGAGTCGGACACAACTGAGCGACTTCACCCTCACCCCTCCAGGCTTTCAATGATTGCCTTAAGTGAGAAATTTCAACCATGGCCCTGAAGAGGATCCTGTGTGCCTCCTAATAAAGTTGACTTTCTGGTTAACTGAAAAAAAAGTTTGGCATCAGATCGAGACTTCAGCGAATACAGAGCAGTGGCCCAGCATCCTCTGGGTGCATGACCCAACTCCTCTGTGACTGCATGAGCACAGATGGCCTTCTGATTGGTTCCATAAAAAGTTCTTTAAGTGGTGCCCTTAGAATAACATTCAGGATCACAAAGGAAATAAATGAAAAGAAGGCACATTACTGCACTTGATGTCATAAGAGAAGATTTTTCAAGAAATGTATGTGCTGCTGCTGCTGCTAAGTCGCTTCAGTCGTGTCCAACTCTGTGCGACCCCATAGACAGCAGCCAACCAGGCTCCCCTGTCCCTGAGACTGTCCAGGCAAGAACACTGGAGTGGGTTGCCATTTCCTTCTCCAATGCATGAAAGTGAAACGTATGTGAGTTGTACAGAATTTGAGCTTCTTTAGTAAGATTGTTTTTCTCCTTTCATATAGTGGCCAGTATTGCAGAATGATACTTCTTTAAGATATACAGAAGAATAATCCAGAATCTGTGATATTTCCAATATTGAGCAGTTGAACTACTCAAATGCCCATTATTCATTGGCCACAAAAAGAAAAGGCCATCTGGTATATCAAGTATCAAACTCCTGTGACAGGGGTTCTCCTATGGAGAGATTTTACCACTGATGTGTCAATCTGTGAAAGGAAAGACAAAAAACTCTGGAGCTATTCCCACCGAAAATATAAAAAACCCAGTAATATCCTCCTTCATTTTCTGATGGTCCCATATCTTCATTCCTGGAAAGTTCTCTATGAGTTTTAATCTGCTGATGATCCTCTCCTCCACTCCTAACCACAGTCACTTGATGACACATTCCATTCATTCAAAAGTCTGAGGTTCCTACTATGCCCACCCCTGGCTGCTGAGCTAGAGATGGTAACTTCCCACTCCTTGGAATGGCACCTTCCTTGAAGGGTACCCAGGTATCACTACTCTCCCAAAGATGCAATTGTTCCAATTGTTCCGCTGCCTTTCACAGCTTATCCGAAATTTCTCTCTTCCCTCCATCCATAAACACTGAGGGCCAGTATATCTTACAACCTGGGCATAAATCCTCTCATTGCAGAAAGCTGACACCTGGAATGAGGTGTCACAGATAGATACTGGATTTCTAGGACTACTAATTCCCCCTGATTGGCAAGAATTCCATTATGGTGATGGCAGGAGATATTTTTGGCTACTTAAACAGATCTGATTCCCATGGAGACAGTGTCAATAGTGTGAGGGAGCATAGGAGTAGAGAGCTCTGAGAACAATCTCCAGTGGGTGAAGTTGTCTTCAGTCTCTGACTAATGCTAACATTTCTGTTTTCCTCTGATGATCAAATACCTCCCTCATGCACATAAAGTCTGAATTTACCCCTAAGCTTTGAGGTCCCTTGAGCCAACCTGTCTAGATTGACCCTACACACACACACATCATTAATGCATGAATTCATTCCAAAGATGTCTGTAAACAACTACTGTGGGCAAGGCTTGTCTAGAACATCTCTGAAATTCTCCTTTCACAAAGTTTACCCTTCACCATGATCAACTGCCCCACCCTTCACTTTCCACAGTTTTCTCGTATTTTCACTCTTGTAAAAAATCAGACTCAGCCTCTCACAGTTCAGCATGAAGTGAAGCCAGTATCATCCACTTGGTAAGTAAATGAAAACTTGTAACTGAATGCTTTGATCCAGAATTGAATGGAAAGATTTTATCAGGGTTTAAAGAAACTGACTATATCTGTGTAAGGTGTTGTCTAGCCTCTTGAGAAACCTGTATGCAGGTCAGGAAGCAACAGTTAGAACTGGACATGGAACAACTGACTGGTTTCAAATAGGAAAAGGAGTACATCAAGGCTGTATATTGTCATCCTACTTATTTAACTTATATGCAGAGTACATCATGAGAAACGCTGGACTAGAAGAAAAACAAGCTGGAATCAAGAGTGCCAAGAGAAATATCAATAACCTCAGATATGCAGATGACACCACCCTTATGGCAGAAAGTGAAGAGGAACTAAAAAGCCTCTTGATGAAAGTGAAAGTGGAGAGTGAAAAAGTTGGCTTAAAGCTCAACATTCAGAAAACAAAGATCATGGCATCTGGTCCCATCACTTCACGGGAAATAGATGGGGAAACAGTGGAAACAGTGTCAGACTTTATTTTGGGGGGCTCCAAAATCACTGCAGATGGTGATTGCAGCCAAGAAATAAAAAGACACTTACTCCTTGGAAGAAAAGTTATGACCAATGTAGACAGCATATTCAAAAGCAGAGACATCACTCTGCCAACTAAGGTCCGTTTAGTCAAGGCTATGGTTTTTCCTGTGGTCATGTATGGATGTGAGAGTTGGACTATGAAGAAGGCTGAGCACTGAAGAATTGATGTGTTTGAACTGTGGCGTTGGAGAAGACTCCTGAGAGTCCCTTGGACTGCAAGGAGATCCAACCAGTCCATTCCGAAGGAGATCAGCCCTGGGATTTCTTTGGAAGGAATGATGCTAAAGCTGAAACTCCAGTACTTTGGCCACCTCATGCGAAGAGTTGACTCACTGGAAAAGACTCTGATGCTGGGAGGGATTAGGGGCAGGAGGAGAAGGGGATGACAGAGGATGAGATGGCTAGATGGCATCACGGACTCGATGGAAGTGAGTCTGAGTGAATTCCGGGACTTGGTGGTGGACAGGGAGGCCTGGCGTGCTGCAATTCATGGGGTCGCAAAGAGTCGGACATGACTGAACAACTGAACTGAACTGAGGATGGGGAAGTTAGGTCGCCTCCTTTCCTGTGATACCCTCTAAATCACATGATGCAGCAGTTGATGTCTTCATGCACAGTAAACATGGATGCAAGAGAAGAGAGAAAAGAGTTCTCCAGAAATACCACACTGACTAAATACAAGAGATTCCAGACATATTCTTACCTACTGTGAGGCCCTGAGTCTGCCATGGACACTGTGGTCAGGTCTCTCTGTGAATAAAGGTGGAATGATGAACACAGTTTTCAGGATAGGTTGAAAATATCCAAATAATTGAGGTACTTTAAAATAGTTAAGCCTTGCAAAAAAAAAAAAAAAAACAACCTAAGTCCAATTCATTATTTTAATTTGCTTTAATACGTTTCATGAGAAAGCTTTGCTTTCAACAACATTTTCATATTTATCCATGCAGAATCCTCAAAAGCAAATTCTTCAGTTGCCAATGCTTCATTAATACTGGATCCAGGTTCTACAGATACACAAAGGTAAGCATTGCACTGTTTGTCCAGACCCCCAGGTTCAGTTCAGTTCAGTTCAGTTCAGTCGCTCAGTCGTGTCCGACTCTCCGCGACCCCATGAATCGCAGCACGCCAGGCCTCCCTGTTCATCACCATCTCTCAGACCCCCAGGTAAGATTCACTAATTTAAGATGGGCTTAAGCTGATAGCTTTGTTAATGTGATCAGAACGTAAGCTTCTCCTGATTATTCAGTTTATGGTCATAGATTGCTGGCAAGGACAGTGACCAAAAACAGGTGCTCTGTGAAAAAAAGCAATTTTAACATTTTTGTGAATTCAGAAAGTTACCTTGAGTTAGATGGTAGAGTGCTAAACAGAAGAAGAAAACTGGTCAGTCAGCCTAAAATGACCAAGACAGGCAGGAACCTTCATATTATGAGACATGCCCTAGTACATAGAACTATGAATTAGGATTCAAAATTATCCAGAGTATAGCATCCCTTCCCAAATGTACTGCTCACCAACCTGGTCCTCATGAACAACTATGTGAGACTATGGGCAAGAGGATGAAAGTTATGGTTAAGAGAAAAACTGTAGTAACATTTCATCCAACCCTATAAAAGAGAAATAAAGGAATAATGCACCCATATCAAAACTAGAAGGAGCTTCTTCCATTATTACAAAAGCTCTGTGCCCTCTAAAGTGTGATATATCATCAAGAATTTTGCAGTGACATGAAATAACATGATCCATGTTGATAACAGCATCCTCGAAATTCAGTAGCAGAACTTCTGCCAGGCATTAGTGCTATTTGGACATTTGGAAAAAAGGGAAGGAAATTATGCTTGGAGGTGTGGGAGTCTTGTCTGAGGCACCCATGAAATACCATATAGAAGTTTCTAGACTCATACAAAAGGCATAACTGAAGCTAACACAGAATGGAAATGAAGTATAAGAACTGGTGGCTTATGATTGCTGTTATTATGATGGGATCCATGTTCACAAGGGGTTCACAGTCTGGAGGGAAAAACTGAGATGTGTGTTAAACATCAAATGAGAAAAGAAGCAAATTTCAGACTCTGACATAACACAGGGAACCTAGCATTTGAACGGAGAGCAGTAAGGAGCAGTCAAGACAGGGTACAAGAGAAAAGCTCAGACTGGAAGGGCCATGAGAATGTAGATCAACTAAATTAAGAAAGAGGACATTTGAAGTAGAGAAAAGTAGTATAAGCACAGACAGAGGAAAATACAAACCAATCTGACACCAAAAGTAACTTAAAACTTTGAAAAGTTAAGGAAAAACAAAGATGAACTCCAACTGTAAGTGTAGGAAAACAGTCTATGATGCTATGCACTAAAATTAGATCTGACTTGGCCAAAATAATTGAATTTATTTCCTGGTTCTTATACTGTTTCTCAACATGGCATTATAAAATCTTCATGAATATCAGTTTCATCATGAATAAAATGGACATGAGTGACTGCCAAAATAAATGACAAAATCACAGTAAGAATAAATTGAAAATGATTAAGTATAGACCCTATACATAAAAATATCATTAAAAATTAATATCCTATTAAATTTAAAAGCTACTAGATGACCATGAATAAAGAAACAATGATTGGGGAACAATCATTGTTCCCCAAGGAGCTGAGGGAGGATTTAGAACAACTGCTGCAGATAATGGTTTCCAAAACTAAATGGTTATAAGGATTTCTAAACTATAAGAAGAATTCGACTGAAATGAAATACTAAATATGTGTAGATGAGCCAGATACAATCATTTTTTCAGTTAAAACCTTATAGAAAAAGAATAATATTCTCTGAAGTATGTGAAGACTATGACACAAAAACAAAAATAAAAAATCAACATACACACAGTGACACACAGTGAGGACAAGTTTGAGATGTTATAGTATTCGGGGAAACCAGGGAGGGATGGTGAGAAAAAGTGATGATGACATAAAGGAAAGGGACAATTACAAGTGATCTCACTTCTCTTTCTATTGTCCTTCAAGAAAACAGCCTTCACAAATGGCCTTGAGGAACCACAGCACCATCACCGAGTTCATCCTCACTGGGCTCTCAGACGACCCCCACATCCAGGCTCTGCTCTTTGTGCTCTTCCTGGTGATTTACCTCCTGACCGTGATGGGGAACCTGACGATGCTGCTGCTGATCAGGGCTGACTCCCACCTCCACACGCCCATGTACTTCTTCTTGAGTAATCTATCATTCGTGGACCTCTGCTTCTCCTCTGTCACTGTGCCCAAGCTCCTGAAGGACCTCCTGTCTGAGAAGAAGATCATCTCCATAGAGGGCTGCCTGACTCAGGTTTTCTTTGTGTTTATCACTGCAGGGACTGAAGCTCTTCTTCTCTCAATGATGGCCTATGACCGCTATGCTGCAGTCTGCCACCCACTGCTCTATAGCCAGGTGATGAGCAACCAGCTCTGTGTGAGGCTCGTGTTGATCTCGTGGGGCCTGGCCTCTCTTGATGCAGTCATTATTGTGCTTTTGGCTGTTAACCTAGACTTCTGTGATGCCCAAACCATCCACCACTACACCTGTGAGCTGCCCTCCCTCTTCCCTCTGTCTTGCTCTGATAGCTCCATCAATATCAGTATCTTGATCTGCTCAATCTTACTCCATGGATTTGGAACCTTCCTTCCAATAATCTTCTCTTATGCTCGCATTGTCTCCACTATCCTGAACATCAGCTCCACCACAGGCAGAAGCAAGGCCTTCTCCACCTGCTCCTCCCACCTCATCGCAGTGATCCTGTTCTTTGGGTCAGGTATGCTTCGCTATCTCATGCCTTCCTCTGGTTCCTCCCTGGATTTGCTCTCTTCCTTACAATACAGTGTGATCACACCCATGCTGAATCCCCTTATCTACAGCTTCAAAAACAAGGAGGTAAAGGGAGCTGTGAAAAGGACTTTGGGGAAATACCTGCACTATTGCACAGACTGAACTAAGTCACATTTTTCCAGCATACCTGGAAAGACTAAATTACTTCTTATGTTCCCTCCTGTTTTGTTTCCAACCTCTCCCCCTACACAGAGTCAGGTAGGACTCAGGAAAGAACCCACAGCTTCCCTGAACAACCCAGGTAATGATTACAAAAGAACCTTCACTTTTGAGACCCTATTTGGAAATTCTGTGCTGTACCGAAGTGGGACACAATGTAAAGAAACACTTACACAAAACCCATCAATAATGCAACATGATTATTAGGGGAAAAAAACAGAGATTATTCGACTTCTCAAAAGGCATAAAAGTCACAAGAATTTCTATTAAAATGATTCATAAAAAAAGATTCAAATCATTCTTCCTGTATTTGATAAATGCTTCACAATATAATATCAGATTGGGAGAATGACATTTGAAATAACCAGAAAAAAGTTATTATAGCTCATATTACTTATCAGAACTACGCAATTTCTCTACAATGTATTTATATGAAGATAAGATCTCATATATAAATTTCCATAGAAGTAAAACCTATGAATATTTGAAGATGACATAATTCTATTTTCTATATACTAGCCACTATTAAGTAAACAAAAAATATGTTTCAGGCAGAAAAAGATACATTTACTCAGGATTAAACTTGATAAGTACTTAGACCAAATACGAATAAAGTCAAAAAATTAACTAAATGATATAAAAGATGCTTAATTAATCTAGGATATATTTTTAGACATACTCTCCCCTTCCAGTTTTATGCGATCAACAAAAGAAAAACATTGAATTTACAAGCAATCTAGAAATCCATAGTTCTAGTCTTGATTCCATAGAACCATTAGTGATTCAGTCTGTCTTTTTTTTTTTTCTTCTATTGAATATGTTGTCTTCATATATTGGGTTTTACTCTAGGCATTATGTTTTTTACAACACATAACATAGCTTTTTGTTTTTTGTAGAGCTATTTGTTGGAGAAGGCAGTACCCTACTCCAGTACTCTTGCCTGGAAAATCCCATGGATGGGGGCTGCAGTCCACGGGGTCGCTAAGAGTCAGACACGACTGAGCGACTTCACTATTGCCATGCCCTCCTCCAGGGCTTCCCTCATAGCTCAGTCGGTAAAGAATCTGCCTGCAACGCAGGAGACCTGGGTTCGATTCCTGGGTCAGGAAGATCCCCTGGAGAAGGAAATGGCAATCCACTCCAGTATTCTTGGTGGGCTACAGTCCGTGGGGTCACAACAGCTGAAGAAGGAAATGGCAATCCATTCCAGTGTTCTTGCCTGGAGAATCCCAGGGACGGGGGAGCCTGGTGGGCTGCCGTCTATGGGGTCGCACAGAGTCGGACACGACTGAAGCGACTTAGCAGCAGCAGAGCTATTTGTATATTCTGTTCTTGAACTTTATATAAATGGGTGATTCTAATCCTAAAATTAAAATACTGGATATATTCAAGACTTGATGAGACAGTGGAGCAATCAGACTCACATATATTGGTAGTGGAATTGTAAATGGGTTCAATTACTTCAGAAAAATATTGGGCGGTATCTACTAATTACACACTATATGTCTACTCTAAGATTCATTAATTTTTAGGTAAATATGAAGAGAAATGAGTAAACATATACAGAAAAGACATTAATAGAATAGTCATAACAGTTTATTATTGCAGCCAAAATCTATAATAAACCTAAATGTCCATCACCTGGAGAACAGATAAATAAATTCATACATGTAGTATGATAGTAGCAAAATTTTAAAACTGCAAACAATAAGTGAATAAATCTCACAGACACTATGTAACAGAAGCCAGATATAATGGTTACTTATTTACGAGTTTATTTATACGAGGTTAAAGACAGTGAATTGATCATGTTTCTATTTACTAAATTTCTTTTCCTCGGCTTTACTGAGATATAATTGACATAATTTTGTGTAAGTTAAATGTGTACAATGTGCTGATTTGATACACTTACATGTTGCAAAATGTTTACCATCTCCATCAATTCACATCCTCACCATTCATTTTTTGACGTCTGAGTATCTGAGATACATTTTCTTAGCAACCAAGTATAAAATATAGTATTATTAACTATCATCACCATGCTGTCTTTTTTTTTTCTCCCCTCTTAAGTTTTTTTTTTTAATTTATTTATTTTAATTGGAGGCTAATTACTTTACAATATTGTATTGGTTTTGCCATACATCAACATGAATCCACCACGGGTGTACACATGTTCCCCATCCTGAACCCCCTTCCCACCTCCCTCCCCGTACCATCCCTCTGGGTCATGCTGTCTTTTAGATTCCTAAAACTTACTCATCTTATAACTGGATGTTACATTTTATTTTTCCTGATACTTTGACATCTTCAAATCTTGCTGATCTTGGAGAGACTGTCCACCCAGGGCTAGCTGGGTCCTAGGGACAACAAACAACTCATCTGATCAACACATTTTTCATATGTAATCTAATTAATCAAGAACCCATACCCTCAATTGCCTCCTTTATTAGCAATCACAATGCAGGCCACTATCTACATGCTGTAATCACCTCAGGGCCAGGTACCAGACAAGAGACAGCCCCTTAAACCCAGATTCCACTGAAATCATTCAAATTATTCTATCCTAAACTTGCTTACACTGCCTCATTCATCTCTTCCTACAAAAACACAATAAAGCCTGTTGCCCACATTTTCCTCTCACTCTCTCTGCCCCCTGACCAGTCCAAGGCCTCCCCGTGTGGTCCTATAAGTAATAAATTATCTTTTCAATAAAAAATTGTCTCCTATCTGTTGGCTTTACCATACCTGACTAATAATAAAATTTACATTTTAAAATAGTCAGGAAAAGTAATAATTTCATAAATTCATTCACGATGAAATCAGAACAGCAGTTCCCTTTAGAGAATGGATTGACCGGGAAGTATCAAGAGGAATCTTTTCAGGCGGATGAAAGGTTTTGGACTTGGTCTCTGTAATGGTTACAAAGTGTACACTTACCAAAATTCACCAAGTTGTCCCTTTAAAATGGTTGCACTTAATCACCTTACATATGTATTTTAAACTGAAATCAATAGGAAAACTAAACAACCAAAAACATTTGTTTCATGAATGTTCTCATACTTCTTACAGGTACATATTGCCCATGTCCTGCAAATACTTTAGTGAATAATCCCCTTCTTTTCATATCAAGGCAGTATTTCCCCCACTCCAGTCATGATGGGAATTAACCCCAGCTATAAGTCTCAAGGATCTTCCCCGTAGCTCAGATGGTAAAGAATCTGCCTGCAATGCAGGAGATCTGAGTTCGATCCCTAGGTCGGGAAGATCCTCTGGAGAAGGGAATGGCAGTTCATTCCAGTATTCTTGTCTGGAGAATCCCGTGAACAGAGGAGCCTGGCAGGCCACCGTCCAGGGGGCTGCAAAGAGTTGGACAAAACTGAGCAACCAGCCATTTATAAGTCCCAAAGCCATGGGGAGGGGGCAGAGGACAAGTAACATCTTCCAAAGCATCTTTCCAAAGCAAAGCTTTGCTTGGTCTCTGCACTAGTAATGGGTCTCCAAAGAAACAGAGCCAATAGGAGAGACAGACACAGACATGGTGAATTCTAAGGCACTGACTCACACACTTGTGTGGCCTGACAAATCTGAAAGTTGTAGAGCAACCTGGCGTATTTGATTCAGGTGAGGCTTCATGTTGTAATTTTGAGGCCAAAATCCACAGGGCAGGCCAGCAGGCTGGAATTTCAGACAGGGTTTCTATGTTCCAGTCCTGAGGAGAATTCCTTCCTCTTTGGGAAACCTCAGTCTTTGCTCTTAGAGCCTTCAGCTTTTTGAGGCCTGTCCACACTATGGAGGGGAATCTGCTTTAGTCAAAGTCGACAGTTTAAATGTTATATCTAAAAAATACTTTCACAGGAGCATCTAGACTGATGTTTGATTAAACAGCTGGGATCCATATACTAGTTTGTTTTTTTTTCACTTCTAAACAGTTAATATGCATTTATAAAACTATGAATATTTTAGGATAACCACAACACCAGTATCTCTACTAATATAATTAACAAATATTTCCTAATAGTGCCTAAAACACAATTCTAGTTAAATTGAGACAAAACTAACCATTACAGCCTCTGAGCAAAGAGAAACTGGTTTTTTCTAGCAAGCATTAGTAGGTTAATTCTATGGTCCCTTTGAGGGATCCAGTGTCTCAAGCATATCTGTCCAGGTAGCCTCATCCCAAGTGCTGTGGTCCTAGTCTTTTCCTAGCAGGATGCTGAATTTAACATAGAAGTTACATGAATTCAGCCTTCTTCATAACTCAGTTTCTGTCATACTCATAGCCTGGGCCTGGTTTTTGGCACAATTTACCTACTTGGTGAAGGAGATATGTCCTTTAATAAAGCCATTAATAAATAATAATAATAATGTCACAAAGACTCTGGCCATGGGATGATATGTGCCTAACACAAGTCTCATTTTATTTCTTTAATATACCAATGACATCACAACAGCAAAGTACCTGCACACTTCCTGTACTTGACATTGTGCCCTTATACTTCCATTTGCATATGCCAATGCATTCCCTTATACAAGTTTCTCTTCCCATTCACCACCGGTTAGATATGTTTGGTCACATGGATCACAGCTTTGTGTAACTGAATGAAACTATGAGCCATCCCATGTAGGGCCACCCAAGACGGACAGGTCATGATGCAGAGTTCTAACAAAACGTGGTCCACTAGAGAAGGGAATGGCAAGCCACTTCAGCATTCTTGCCTTGCGAATCCCATGAACAGTATGAAAAGGCAGAAAGATATGACACTGAAAGATGAACCCTCCAGGTCAGTAGGTGTCCAATATGCTACTGGAGAAGAGCAGAGAAATAGCACCAGAAGGAATGAAGAGGCTGAACCAAAGTGGAAATGACCCCCAGTTGTAGTTATGTCTGGAGGTAAAGTTAAGTCCAATGATGTAAAGAACAATATTGCACAGAAATCTGGAATGTTAGGTCCATGAATCAAGGTAAATTGGAAGTGGTCAAACAGGAGATGACAAGAGTGAACATTGACATTTTAGGAATCAGTGAACTAAAATGGACAAGGGCTTCCCTGGTAGCTCAGAGGGCAAAGACTCTGCCTGCAATGCAGGAGACTCCAGTTCTATCCCTGGGTTGGGAAGACCCCCTGGAAAAAAGATAGGCTACCCACTCTAGTATTTTGGGGATGTCCCTGTGGCTCAGTCAGTAAAGAATCCACCTGCAATGTGGGAGACCTGGATTTGATCCCTGGATTGGGAAGATCCCCTGGAGGAGGGCATGGAGACCCACTCCAGTATTCTTGCTTGGAGAATTCCCAAGGACAGAAAAGCCTGGCAGGTCACAACCAAGCAACTAAGCACATCACACAAAATGGACAGGAATGGGAGAATTTAATTCAAATGACCTTTATATCTACTACTGTGGGCAAGAATCCCTTAGAAGAAATGGAGTAGACCTCACAGTAAACAAAACAGTCCAAAATGCAGTACCTGAGTACAGTCTCCAAAATGACAGAATGATTTCGGCTCTTTTCGGAGGCAAGCCATTCAATATCACAGTGATCCAAGTTTATGCCCCAAACACTAACATCAAAGAAGATAAAGTTGAATGGGTCTATGAAGACCTATAAGACATTCTAGAAATAAAACAAAAAAGATGTCCTTTACATCATAGGGGACTGGAAAGCAAAAGTAGGAAGTCAGGATATACCTGGGGTAATAGGCAACTTTGGCCTTGCAGCACAAAATGAAGGAGGGCAAAGGCTAAGAGAGTCTTCCCTAGAGAACATTGAACCCTCTTTCAACAACACAAGAGACGACTCTACACACAACATCAACAGAAGGTCAATACAAAAATCAGATTGATTATATTCTTTACAACCAAAGATAGAGAAACTCTACAGAGTCACCAAAAACAAGACTGGAGGCTGACTATGCCTCACATCATGAACACCTTACTGTAAAATTCAGACCTAAATTGAAGAAAGTATTGAAAACCACTAGGCCATTCAGGTATGAACTAAATCAAATCCCTTTTGATTATACAGTGGAAGTGAAAAACAGATTCAAGGGATTAGATCTGATAGAGCGCCTAAAGAACTATGGACAGAGGTTCATAACACTATACAGGAGTCAGTGACCAAAACTATCCCTAAGAAAAAAGAAATGTAACAAGACAAAATGGTTGTCTGAGGAGGCCTTACAAATAGCAGAGAAAAGGACAGAAGCAAGAGGCAAAGAAGAAAAGGAAAGATATACCCATCTGAATGCAGAGTTCCAAANGACAGAGGTTCATAACACTATACAGGAGTCAGTGACCAAAACTATCCCTAAGAAAAAAGAAATGTAACAAGACAAAATGGTTGTCTGAGGAGGCCTTACAAATAGCAGAGAAAAGGACAGAAGCAAGAGGCAAAGAAGAAAAGGAAAGATATACCCATCTGAATGCAGAGTTCCAAAGAATAGCAAGGAGAGAATAAGAAAGATTTCCTAAGTGAACGGTGCAAAGAAAAAGAGGGAAATAATAGAATGAGAAAAACTAGAGATTTCTACAAGAAAATCAGAGATACAAAAGGAACATATGCAAAGATGGGCACAATAAAGGACACAAATGGTATGGATCTAACAGAAGCAGAAGATGTTAAGAAGTGCCAATAATACACAGAAGAACTATACGAAAATGATCTTATTGACCTGGATAACCATGATGGTGTGATCACTCACTTAGAGCCAGACATTCTGGAGTGTGAAGTCAAGCAGGCCTTAAGAAACATTATTACGAACAAAGTTAGTGGAGGTGATGGAATTCCAGCTGAGTTATTTCAAATCCTAAAAGATGATGCTGTGAAAGTGCTGCACTCAATATGCCAGCAAATTTGGAAAACTCAGCAGGGGCCACAGGACTGGAAAAGGTCAGTTTTCATTCCAATCCCAAAGAAGGGCAATGCCAAAGAATGTTCAAGCTACTACACAACTGTACTCATTCACAGGCTAGCAAGGTAATGCTCAGAATCCTTCAAGCTGGGCTTCAACAGCAAGTGTACCAAGAACTTCCAGGTGTACAAGCTGGGTTTAGAAAAGGCAGAGGAACTAGTGATCAAATTGCCAACATCCACTGTATCACAGAAAAAGTTAGGGAATTCCAGAAAAACATCTACTTGTCCTTCACTGACTACATGAAAGCCTTTAACTGAGTGGATCACAACAAACTGTGGAAAATTCTTAAAGAGATGGGAATACCAGATCACCTTACCTGCCTCCTAAAAAGCCTGTATACAGGTTAAGAAGCAACAGAACCAGCCATGGAACAACAGACTGGTTCCAAATTGGGAAAGGAGTACATCAAAGCAGTATATTGTCACCCTGCTTACTTAATTTATATGTGGAGTACATCTTGTGAAATACCGGGCTAGATGAAGCACAAGCTGGAATCAAGACTGCCAGGAGAAATACCTATAACCTCAGATATGCAAGTGACACCACCATTATGGCAGAAAGTGAAGAGGAACTAAAGAGACTCTTGACAAAAGTGAAAGAGGAGAGTGAAAAAGCTGGATTAAAACTCAACATTGAAAAAACAAAGATCGGGGCATCCAGTCCCATCACTTCATGGCAAATAAATGGGGAAAAAGTGAAAGCAAAGACAGACTTTATTTTCTTAGACTCCAAAATCACTGCAGATTGTGACTGCAGCCACTAAAAAACCTGTATACAGGTTAAGAAGCAACAGAACCAGCCATGGAACAACAGACTGGTTCCAAACTGGGAAAGGAGTACATCAAAGCAGTATATTGTCACCCTGCTTACTTAATTTATATGTGGAGTACATCTTGTGAAATACCGGGCTAGATGAAGCACAAGCTGGAATCAAGACTGCCAGGAGAAATACCTATAACCTCAGATATGCAAGTGACACCACCATTATGGCAGAAAGTGAAGAGGAACTAAAGAGACTCTTGACGAAAGTGAAAGAGGAGAGTGAAAAAGCTGGATTAAAACTCAACATTGAAAAAACAAAGATCGCGGCATCCAGTCCCATCACTTCATGGCAAATAAATGGGGAAAAAGTGAAAGCAAAGACAGACTTTATTTACTTAGACTCCAAAATCACTGCAGATTGTGACTTCAGCCATGAAATTTAAAGACACTTGCTTCTTGGAAGAAAAGCTATGACCAACCTAGACAGCATATTTAAAAGCAGACACATTACTTTGCCAACAAAGGTCTGTCTAGAACAAAAGTGAAAGAGGAGAGTGAAAAAGCTGGATTAAAACTCAACATTGAAAAAACAAAGATCGGGGCATCCAGTCCCATCACTTCATGGCAAATAAATGGGGAAAAAGTGAAAGCAAAGACAGACTTTATTTTCTTAGACTCCAAAATCACTGCAGATTGTGACTGCAGCCATGAAATTTTATAAAGACACTTGCTCCTTGGAAGAAAAGCTATGACCAACCTAGACAGCATATTTAAAAGCAGACACATTACTTTGCCAACAAAGGTCTGTCTAGTCAGCTATGTTTTTTCCTATAGTCATGTACGCATGTGAGAGTTGGACCATAAAGAAGGCTGGGCACTAAAGAATTGATGCTTTTGAACTGTGGTCTTGGAGAAGACTCTTGAGAGTCCCTTGGACTGCAAGGAGATCAAGCCAGTCAATCCTAAAGGATATCAATCCTGCTTATTCATTGGGAGGACTGATGCTAAAGCTGGAGCTCCAATACTTTGGCCACCTGATGCGAAGAAATGATTGATTAGAAAAGACCCTGATCCTGGGAAAGAGTGAAGGCAGAGGAAGAAGGGGATGACATGGGACAAGATGGTTGAATAGCATCATTGACTCGAATGGAGTTTAAGCAAGCTCAGAGACGTGGTGAAGGACAGGGAAGCCTGGCGTGCTGCAGCCCATTGGTTGCAAAGAGTAAGACATGAGTGAGCGACTGAACAACAACAATAACAAATCAGTGCAGTTCAGTTCAGTTCAGTCACTCAGTCTTGTCTGACTCTTTGCAACCACATGGATCACAGCACACCAGGCCTCCCTGTCCATCACCAACTCCCAGTTTACCCAAAATATGTCCACTGAGTCAGTGATGCCATTCAACCATCTCATCCTCTGTCGTCCCCTTCTCCTCCTGCCCTCAATCTTTCCCAGCATCAGAGTCTTTTCAAATGAGTCAGATCTTCACATCAGGTGGCCAAAGTATTGGAGTTTCAGCTTCAACATCAGTCCTTCCAATAAACACCCAGGACTGATCTCCTTTAGGATGGACTGGTTGGATCTCCTTGCAGTCCAAGGGACTCTCAAGAGTCTTCTCCAACACTGCAGTTCAAAAGCATCAATTCTTCTGTGCTCAGCTTTCTTTATAGTCCAACTCTCACTTCCATACATGACCACAGGAAAAAGCATAGCCTTGCCTAGACGGACCTTTGTTGACAAAGTAATGTCTCTGCTTTTTCATATGCTGTCTAGGTTGTTCATAGCTTTCCTTCCAAGGGGTAAGCATCTTTTAATTTCATGGCTGCAGTCACCATCTGCAGTGATTTTGGAGCCCAAAAAACAAAGTCAGCCACTGTTTCCACTGTTTCCCCATCTATTTCCCATGAAGTGATAGAACAGATGCCATGATCTTAGTTTTCTGAATGTTGTGTTTTAAGCCAACTTTTCCACTCTCCTCTTTCACTTTCATCAAGAGGCTCTTTAGTTCTTCTTCACTTTCTGCCATAAGGGTGGTGTCATCTGCATATCTGAGGTT
>SJYT01037557.1:161295-187588 GCA_006410635.1 Cephalophus harveyi
GACTGAGCAACTTCCCTTTCACTTTTCACTTTCATGCATTGGAGAAGGAAATGGCAACCCACTCCAGTGTTCTTGCCTGGAGAATCCCAGGGATGGGGGAGCCTGGTGGGCTGCCGTCTATGAGGTCGCACAGAGTCGGACATGACAGAAGCGACTTAGCAGCAGCAGCAGCAGCCTTTCCTGTCTCAAGGGGATTTCCCTGGAACTTGCCTGAATCTCCTGCATTGCAGGGAGATTATTTACCATCTGAGCCACCAGGGAAGCCCTAAAAAATGTATACATATATCAAAATTTACCAAGTTGTCCCTTTAAAATGGCTGCACTTAGTATATTACCATATGTAAAACAGATGACCAGTGCAAATTCGATGCATGAAGCAAGGCACTCAAAGCCAGTACTCTGGGACAATCCATAAGGATGGGGTGGAGAGGGAGGTGGGAGGGGGGTTCAGGATGGTGAAACACATGTACACCTATGGCTGATTCATGTCGATGTATGGCAAAAACCACAACAACATTGTACAGTAATTAGCCTCCAATTAAAATAAATAAATTAATTTTTAAATGGCTGCACTTAATCACTTTACTTGTGCATTTTAAACTGCAATAAATAGGGAAATAAAACTACTAAAAAGATCTATTTCATGAATGCTCTCTCACTTCTTACAGATACGTATTATCCATGTCCCACATATGCTTTGATAAATAATTCCCTTCCTCTCACATCAAGGCAGTATTTCTCCTAGCAGTATTTCTCCAGTCATGCTGGAAACTGATCCCAGCTATTGGTCTTAAAGCCATGGGGGAGGTGGGAGAGGGCAAGTAATATCTTCCAAGGCACCTATCCCACGGAAAGCTTTGTGTGGTCTCTGTATTAGTGGTGGTTCTCTGAAAAAACAGAACCAATAGAATGGCGGGGTGAATTTTAAAGAGTTGACTCATGTAGTTGTATGGCCTGACAAGTTTGAAATTTGTAGAGCAGGCTGGAAGGTTGGAGTCAGGTAAGACTTCATGTTATAGTTGTTGTTGCTTTTTCATTTTATAGCTTGACTCCAAAAACCACAGAGTAGGCTTGCAGTCTGGAATTTCGGACAGGGTTTCTTCATTCCAGCCCTAAGGAGAATCCTTCCTCCTTGGAAACCTCAGTCTTTACTCATATAGCCTTCAACTGATTTAACAAGGTCTGCCCACATTATGCAGGTAATCAGCTTTATTCAAAGCCAACCAGTTTAAACGTGACATCTAAAAAACACATTTACAGCAACATCTAGACTAATGTTTGATTAAAAAAAAAAAAACTGGATTTCATAGCCTAGTTACACTGAAATATAAAATTAACCACCACAGTCTCCAGCAAAGAGAAACTGATACTATCTAGCAAGGGTCAGCAGACCAATTCTGACCCATCAGGGATTCAGGGTCTCAATAAATCCATCCAGAAGTCCCCATTACAAGTCTCATGGTCCTAGTCCTTTCCTATCAAGACCCTGAGTTTAATACAGGAGATTTGTTGAATGTGAATTCAGACTTCTTGATAATTCAGCTGCTCTCACACTCAAATTCGAGGCCAGGTTTTCAGAACAGCTTATTTACTGGCTGAAGGAGATAAATGTGTCATTGAACAGTCTGCCTTAGGTTGATACATGGCTAAAATTCACGTAAGTAAGATAGAGGTGGTTGTGATGGTGGCAGCAATGAGGGATTCAGAAATCAAACAGAAATACCTCAGGAAAAAAATTCAAGACTAATATACTGAAGTGTGGCCAGTGTGTATTGAAGTGGTAGTGGTGAGAGCATAAGAATACTATCATTCAAGAGGGTGGGGACATATGTATGCCTATGGCTGATTTATGGCTCAGCTGGTAAAGAATCCACCTGCAATGTGGGAGACGTGGGTTTGATCCCTGGGTTAGGAAGATCCCCTGGAGAAGGAAAAGGCTACTCACTCCAGTATTCTGGCCTGGGGATCACAAAGAGTCAGACATGACTGTGCGACTTTCACTTTTTGCTATGGCAGAAACCAACACAACACTGTAAAGTAACTATCCTTCAATTAAAAAAAATTTTTTTTAATTTTAAAGGATACTATGAACAGCATATGCTATACTATGTAAAGAAATGTGTTTATAATAAATCAATGGGAATTTCAGAGAGAATTAGGTCCAATATTCATATTCAACAAATAATATAATTAAGAAAGTATAAAGGGTAGGAACATATTAAAGAAGACATGGATTTCCTCTATCAATAGTTTATAAAAATACAATCAGAATATATAGGGGAAATTAGTCTATGCAAGAAAAAATAAATCTATGAAACATGTTAAGTGTAGCATGATCACAAGAAACAGAAAGAATGTAAAAACAAAAATTATACTTGATGTTTAGACTATGGCCCCACAAGCAGCACAAACCTAGTGCCACTAACAGATTAAACCATACTATCATTCTTCAGAGAATAATACTGCATCACTTATTCCATTGCTTTTGGTTTTCAATTTTCCAACTCAATGCATAAACAAAATCACAATACTATAGTTATAAAACTGAGGTAAATATCAAAGTCCTGAACAGTGTAAAATATGGAGAAAACAGAAAAGTGTTGAGAAGTGGAAAAACAAAAGGAAAGGAGAAACAAAGAATATAAGAAATAAAGTAATAGTATTTTGTTGCAAGGAGTAAAGATACCCTGTCTAAACTGACAGCACTAGAAATATAATTGGGCTAGATATTGTCTATTGATTCTTAGCATCATCCCTCCTCTTCTAGGAACTCCAAATTACAAGAGCTGGAAATGTGGGCACTATGCTTCCTGTCGGAGAAGGCAATGGCACCCCACTCCAGTACTCTTGCCTGGAAACTCCCATGGACGGAGGAGCCTGGTAGGCTGCAGTCCATGGGGTCGCTGAGTCAGACACGACTGAGCGACTTCACTTTCACTTTTCACTTTCATGCATTGGAGAAGGAAATGGCAACCCACTCCAGCGTTCTTGCCTGGAGAATCCCAGGGATGGCGGAGCCTGGTGGGCTGCCGTCTGTGGGGTCGCACAGAGTCGGACACGACTGAAGCGACTTAGCAGCAGCAGCAGCAGCAGCAGCATGCATCCTGTATTCCTTTGCAAACTGCGTGTCAGTTCAGATCCCACAAGTAAGAGGCACTCATAAAAGGACAAGTAAAAGCTGATGTTATCACTGTCCCTCAGAAATTGGTGAGCAGATACATGTATTTTTAGAGACAGAGACTGGGTTTTGTAAATTTTGACAAAAAATAATGTTGGACTAAGAAACTAATTTTCTGGTGGATCGCAACTAAATTTCTATATCCACCATAATCTTCAGGGAAAATCCTATTTATTGAACTCTTTGCCCTGTTTCCTGAGTACTACTCTTACTACTGGTGAACATTCTCTCTGCATTTTACAGAGACTGAACTAAGCCTGCATCATATTCTCAATAGATGCCTCATCCCAGTGTGCTAGACTAATTTAGAGACCCAGGAAAGGCTTCTTAGAAGATACATTTTACCGGGTCCTAAAACTTATGCCCATTCTTCCTTGAAATCTTAAGGAAGCCATAAATTGAATAGGTAAATGACAAATATAAACAAATATTCCTAGGGTCAACACAGGAGCAGTCCTTTCTGCAAATTAGTGCAGGTGTTACCAAATTAACAGAATAGTAATAATGATAGCACTTCTCACACTTTAAAATGCTTAAACTTTGCTCATATAATAGAGAATAATGCCTCCCAACTCAACAATCACCTTCAGTAGCTGTTGTTCAGCCACTCAGCCATGTCCAACACTTTGAGACCCCATCAACTGCAGCATGCCAGGCTTCCCTGTCCATCACCAACTCCCAGGATTACTCAAACTCATGTCATTGAGTCGGCGATGCCATCCAACCTTCTTGTCCTCTGTTGCCCCCTTCTCCTCCTGCCTTCAATCTTTCCCAGCATCAGGGTCTTTCCAATGTCAGTCATCAGGCAGCTAACATATTGGAGTTTCGGCTTCAGCATCAGTCCTTCCAATGAACATTCAGGACTGATTTTCTTTAGGATGGACTGGTTGGATCTCCTTGCAGTCCAGGGGACTCTCAAGAGTCTTCTCCAGCACCACAGTTCAAAAGCATCAATACTTCGGTGCTCAGTTTTCTTTATAGTCCAACTCTCACATCCATATGTGACTACTGGGAAAACCATAGTTTTGACTATACGGACCTTTGTTAGCAAAGTAATGTCTCTGCTTTTGAATATGCTGTCTAGGTTGGGCATAGCTTTTCTGCCAAGCAGCAAGCATCTTTTAATTTAATGGCTGAAGTCACAATTTGCAGTGACTTTGGAGCCCAAGAAAGCAGAGACTGTCACTGTTTCCATTGTTTCCCCATCTATTTGCCATGGAGTGATGGGACTGGATGTCATGATCTTAGTTTTTTGAATTCTGAGTTTTAAGCCAGCTTTTTCACTCTCCTCTTTCATCAAGAGACTCTTTAGTTCCTCTTTGCTTTCTGCCATAAGGGTGGTGTCATCTGTATATCTGAGATTATTGATATTTCTCCCAGCAATCTTGATTCCAGCTTGTGCTTCATCCAGCCCAGCATTTCACATGATGTACTCTGCATATAAGTTAAATAAGAAGGGTGACAATATACAGCCTTGACATACACCTTTCTCAATTTGAAACCAGTCCATTGTTCCAAGTTTGGTTCTAACTATTGATTATTGACCTGCATACAGATTTCTCAGGAAGCAGGTAAGGTGGTCTGGTATTCCCATTTCTTTAAGAATTTTCCACATTTGTTATGATCCAAATAATCAAAGGCTTTAGCATAGTCAATAAAGCAGAAGTAGATATTTTCCTGGAATTCTCTTGCTTTTTCTATGATCCAGTGGATGTTGGCAATTTGATCTCTGGTTCCTCTGCCTTTTCTAATCCAGATTGTACATATGGAAGTTCTCGATTCGTGTACTGTTGAAGCCTAGCTTGAAGGATTCTGAGCATTACCTTGCTAGAATGTGAATTGAGTGAAATTGTGCAGTAGTTTGAACATTCTTTGGCATTGCCTTTATTTGGGATTGGAATGAAAACTGACCTTTTCCAGTCCTGTGGCCCCGGATGAGTTTTCCAAATTTGCTGGCATATTGAGTGCAGCACTTTCACAACATCATCTTTTAGGATTTGAAATAGTTCAGCTGGAATTCCATCACCTCCACTAGCTTTGTTCATAGTGATGCTTCCTAAAGTGCAGTTGACTTCAAACTCCAGGATGTCTGACTCTAGGTAAGTGATCATACCATCCTGGTTATCTGGGTCATTAAGATCTTTTTTGTATAGTTCTTCTGTGTATTCTTCTTGGGCTTCCCTGGTGGCTCAGAGGTTAAAGCGTCTGCCTCCAATGTGGGAGACCTGGGTTCAATCCCTGGGTCGGGAAGATCCCCTGGAGAAGGAAATGGCAACCCA
The DNA here is from genome assembly GCA_006410635.1 of Cephalophus harveyi. Classification (NCBI taxonomy): domain Eukaryota; kingdom Metazoa; phylum Chordata; class Mammalia; order Artiodactyla; family Bovidae; genus Cephalophus; species Cephalophus harveyi. The sequence continues at coordinate 166,753 of SJYT01037557.1, forward strand.
CTCCAGTATTCTTGCCTGGAGAATCCCATGGACAGAGGAGCCTGGTAGGCGCTAGTCCATGGGGTCGCAAAGAGTCGGACACGACTGAGCGACTTCACCTTCACCTTCACCTTCTGTGTATTCTTGCCACTTCTTAATATCTTCTGCTTCTATTAGGTCCATACTGTTTGTCCTTTATTGTGCCCATCTTTGCATGAAATGTTCCCTTGGTATCTCTAATTTTCTTGAAGAGATCTCTACTCTTTCCCATTCTATTGTTTTCCTCTAATTCTTTGCATTGTTCACTTAGAAAGACTTTCTTATCTCACCATGTTATTCTTTGGAACTCTGCTTCAGATGGATACATCTTTCCTTTTCTCCTTTGCCTTTTGCTTCTCTTCTTTTCTCAGCTATTTGTAAGGACTCCTCAGACAAGCGTTTTTGACTTTTTGCATTCCTTTTTCTTGGGGGTGGTTTTGATCACTGCCTCCTGTACAATGTTACAAACCTCCATCCACAGACCTTCAGGCACTCTATCAGTTCTAATCCCTTGAATCTATTTGTCACTTCCACTGTATGGTCATAAGGGATTTGATTTAGGTCACACCTGAATGGTCTAGTGATTTGCCCTACTTTCTTCAATTTAAGTCTGAATTTTGCAATAAGGAGCTCATGATCTGAGCCACAGTCAGCTCCCCAGTCTTATTTTTGCTGACTGTATAGAGCTTCTCCTTCTTCAGTTTTGAAGAATATACACTTTAACAAATATTGAAAGACTTTTAAAAACAAGTTGAAACCTGATTTCCTAATCCATCAGTGCAAAAATAAAAGGTCAGTCCAGCCTCCCACCAGCATGGTCACGGGACCTCATGCTCTCAGAATCCTTCCCCTCACTGGCCTCCCCTAAATCTTGGCTGACAGTGAGAAACTACAAATCTTATATAGAGGGAATCTGGAGCAGGCAAACTAGGGGGGAAGTGGTGAAATTGTGCAGTATCTCACAAAAGCTTGGGAAATTTTTTTCTATCAAAGAATAAAGGTGCTGAAGATATAGGGATTTCAGGCCACCCTCAGCGTCACTGCTCCCAGATATCTACATCTAATTCTATGACCCAACAAAAAGAAATTGAGTCCCCTTTTAAGAAAGACTCAAGTATTTGTTCCTGTTCTGTCAATAAGTCGTGTCTTATCCTGCCCTCAATCTTTCCCAGGATCAGGGTCATTTCTGATGAGTCAGCTCTTCGCATCAGGTGGCCAAAGTACTGGAGCTTCGGCATCAATCCTTCCAATGAATATTCAGGGTTGATTTCCTTTAAGACTTACTGGTTTGACCTCCTTACTGTCAAAGGGACTCTCAAGAGCCTTCTCCAGCACCACAGTTTGAAAGCAACAAATCTTCAAAGCTCTGCCTTTTTTCTGGTCCAACTCTCACATCCATACATGACTACTGGGGAAAAAAAAAACATAGCTTCGACTATACAAACCTTAGCCAGCAAAGTGATATCGCTGCTTTTTAATACCCTGTCTGATTTGTCATAGCTTTTCTTCCAAGGAGCAAGAGTCTTTTGATTTCATAGCTGCAGTCACTATCTGCAGTGATTTTGGAGCCTAAGAAAATAAAGTCTGTCACTGTTTCCATTTTTTCCCCATCTATTTACCATGATTTGATGGGACCAGATGCCATGATCTATCAACAAAGGTCCATCTAGTCAAGGCTACAGTTTTTCCAGTAGTCATGTATGGATGTGAGAGTTGGACTATAAAGAAAGCTGAGGGCCAAAGAATTGATGCTTTTGAACTGTGGTGTTGGAGAAGACTCTTGAGAGTCCCGTGGACTGCAAGGAGATCCAACCAGTCAATCCTAAAGGAGATCAGTCCTGGGTGTTCATTGAAAGGACGGATGTTGAAACTGAAACTCCAATACTTTGGCCACCTGATGCAAAGAGCTGACTCATTTGAAAAGACCCTGATGCTGGGAAAGATTGAGGGGAGGAGAAGGGGATGACAGAAGACGAGATGGTTGGATGGCATCACCAACTCAATGGACATGAGTTTGGGTGGACTCCGGGAGTTGGTGATGGACAGGGAGGCCTGGCGTGCTGCAGTTCATGAGATCACAAAGAGTCAGACATGACTGAGCAACTGAACTGAAGAGAACTGAACTGATGCCATAATCTTAGTTTTTGAATGATGTATAGCCAATTAACAATGTTGTGATAGTTTCAGGTTAACAGCAAAGGGACTCAGCCATATATATATATAGATGTATCCATTCCAAAACAGTTTTAAAATTCTTCTCTTTCAGAAAGGGCAAGGTTGTGGAGAACAGATAGTGTAACAAAAAACAGAAGATGACAGGGCTACCTCAAACAATTTTGTAAGTGGGTTAGAAGAACCAAAAGATATATCAATTTTTAATACATGAGAGACAGAAAAGTCAGAGCGTGATGTTTAGTCAGGAAAATGGGCTTCTATATAAATAACCCTGAAGACCAACTTGAGAGTATAATATATGACCTTTCACCATCATGGAGCTAGTGAGAGGATCAAGTGGCAAAAGACTCAAAAGCATCTGTGAAATTATAGGGTGTTATTGAAAGTACTATGGAACTGGGGTATTTTCTCCCAAGCTACGCTTTATTTGCTTGTAACCCAAGTTCATTTTTCATCTGCCTATGCATCGAAGAATCAGAAACCATAGACAACAAAAATCCTTGGATTTGAAGTTGAAAAGATATGAAAGTATTTGAAAAAATGCAAGCATATAGACCTTGACTAAACTGGGCAAGAGAGAAGAAAATTCAGGGGAGCTAGTTGTGAGCAAGTGGTGCTCTGCCATCCAACCCTGGCACCATGTTTGTTGCATGCTTATGGGTATAAAAGGTTACCTCTCTCAGTAAGGATGAAGGTGTGACAATAAAGAATTGAGACTTGTCTCTCTGTGTGGCTCAGGAAAATGGTAAGCCCTTTGAAATTCTCCCACAAACAGTGACACAACCACCATGGCTAAGAAAAAGTAGTATGAATTGCATAGACATAAGTAGGTAAGAGACAATCTCCTGAGTTTCTTTTGGAGTTAGAAAGGCCTGAGAGGACAGATGAAGACTTCTGTGTTTCTGCTAGAGATACAATATTATCTTACAGTGAGAGAACTAGTGACCAGCAAAGTATCCTATGAGTAGAATAAGAAGTAGTTGAACTACAGGATTCAGTATGATCCGCATTGCCAGCACCTGGCTGAGAGTGATTCAAACTACATGGATTGCCAAGAAGGAGAGAGAGATACCTGAGGACAAGAAGGGGTGAATCAGTTGTGGAGGATTAAGGAAGCCACTGTTGTGATCTAGATGCCCCGCCACAAACACCAAATCCGGTGCCTGCCCCGAAGTATAACATTTCCCATGGTAACACACGAAGGTGAAAATCATGAATGTGAATGAGTTTTAGATGAGTCATCTGTAGATGACTGAGAATTTACTGACTTTGACTGAGTTCATAATTAAGTGGCTAGAATACGTTTCTGCATCAGATTTAAATGGCAGCTTGAAAGAGAAATTATTACCAACTATAAAAAAATAAAGCTACCCAGAGGAATGGTATGCAGAGGGAGGTGGGAGGGGGGTTCAGGATGGGGAACATGTGTATACCCGTGATGGATTTATGTTGATGTATGGCAAAACCAATACAATATTGTAAAATAATTAGCCTCCAATTAAAATAAATAAATTTAAATTTAAAAAAATAATAATAAAGTTACAATTTTACACTCCTGAAATAGTAGATTAAAAATTAATTAATACACACAATCTATCAAGCAAAGGTAAGATGTTATTATACTGGGGTATCCTGCATTTATGGCCAAGAGACAAAGATGATAAACTTCATGGTATGCCAATAGATGATCCAAAGAAAATTATTTCAGTGAGTGAAATTAAGAATAACAAAAGATCACAAAGAGTCAGACATGACTGAGCAACTGAACTGAAGAGAACTGAACTGATGCCATAATCTTAGTTTTTGAATGATGTATAGCCAATTAACAATGTTGTGATAGTTTCAGGTTAACAGCAAAGGGACTCAGCCATATATATATATAGATGTATCCATTCCAAAACAGTTTTAAAATTCTTCTCTTTCAGAAAGGGCAAGGTTGTGGAGAACAGATAGTGTAACAAAAAACAGAAGATGACAGGGCTACCTCAAACAATTTTGTAAGTGGGTTAGAAGAACCAAAAGATATATCAATTTTTAATACATGAGAGACAGAAAAGTCAGAGCGTGATGTTTAGTCAGGAAAATGGGCTTCTATATAAATAACCCTGAAGACCAACTTGAGAGTATAATATATGACCTTTCACCATCATGGAGCTAGTGAGAGGATCAAGTGGCAAAAGACTCAAAAGCATCTGTGAAATTATAGGGTGTTATTGAAAGTACTATGGAACTGGGGTATTTTCTCCCAAGCTACGCTTTATTTGCTTGTAACCCAAGTTCATTTTTCATCTGCCTATGCATCGAAGAATCAGAAACCATAGACAACAAAAATCCTTGGATTTGAAGTTGAAAAGATATGAAAGTATTTGAAAAAATGCAAGCATATAGACCTTGACTAAACTGGGCAAGAGAGAAGAAAATTCAGGGGAGCTAGTTGTGAGCAAGTGGTGCTCTGCCATCCAACCCTGGCACCATGTTTGTTGCATGCTTATGGGTATAAAAGGTTACCTCTCTCAGTAAGGATGAAGGTGTGACAATAAAGAATTGAGACTTGTCTCTCTGTGTGGCTCAGGAAAATGGTAAGCCCTTTGAAATTCTCCCACAAACAGTGACACAACCACCATGGCTAAGAAAAAGTAGTATGAATTGCATAGACATAAGTAGGTAGGAGACAATCTCCTGAGTTTCTTTTGGAGTTAGAAAGGCCTGAGAGGACAGATGAAGACTTCTGTGTTTCTGCTAGAGATACAATATTATCTTACAGTGAGAGAACTAGTGACCAGCAAAGTATCCTATGAGTAGAATAAGAAGTAGTTGAACTACAGGATTCAGTATGATCCGCATTGCCAGCACCTGGCTGAGAGTGATTCAAACTACATGGATTGCCAAGAAGGAGAGAGAGATACCTGAGGACAAGAAGGGGTGAATCAGTTGTGGAGGATTAAGGAAGCCACTGTTGTGATCTAGATGCCCCGCCACAAACACCAAAACCGGTGCCTGCCCCGAAGTATAACATTTCCCATGGTAACACACGAAGGTGAAAATCATGAATGTGAATGAGTTTTAGATGAGTCATCTGTAGATGACTGAGAATTTACTGACTTTGACTGAGTTCATAATTAAGTGGCTAGAATACGTTTCTGCATCAGATTTAAATGGCAGCTTGAAAGAGAAATTATTACCAACTATAAAAAAATAAAGCTACCCAGAGGAATGGTATGCAGAGGGAGGTGGGAGGGGGGTTCAGGATGGGGAACATGTGTATACCCGTGATGGATTTATGTTGATGTATGGCAAAACCAATACAATATTGTAAAATAATTAGCCTCCAATTAAAATAAATAAATTTAAATTTAAAAAAATAATAATAAAGTTACAATTTTACACTCCTGAAATAGTAGATTAAAAATTAATTAATACACACAATCTATCAAGCAAAGGTAAGATGTTATTATACTGGGGTATCCTGCATTTATGGCCAAGAGACAAAGATGATAAACTTCATGGTATGCCAATAGATGATCCAAAGAAAATTATTTCAGTGAGTGAAATTAAGAATAACAACTTACTTAGTTGATTCACCTCAAGGAGCATCTGGAGAACATGCTACTTTCTGATTTAAGCAGAGTCAGGGGTTTACAGTGCAGTTTACAGTTAAAGTTGAGTACATGACTTTGTGATTTGGGATTAGGCAGCAGTTTTATACTTTAACCAAAACTCATGATTTTCCATGTCCTTTGCTCATGTATAAAATAGGATTGATAATACTCTCTACTCCTAGGCTTGTTGTGTGGATTAAATAATATCCTGATGTGTTAAAAAGTTGAGTATTTATTTAAAACATATTATTAATAAGTCTCAGCTGTTTTTTGAAACTTTTTATCAGCTTTCATGAGGTATGTTTGACAAAAAATTTTATGTATCTTTAAGATGTAACATGATGTACTTAGAGAAGTATACATTGTGAAATGATTACTATAATCAGGTTAATTAACACATCCATCACCTCATATAATTATTTGTGTGTGTGTGAACACGAGCTCTAACCTCTTAGCAACTTTCAAGTGTACAATACAATATCATTAATTATAGTTGCTTGCTGTACAGTAGCTCTCCAGAACTTAATCACCCTGCACAACTTAGACCTTGCTACCTTTGACCAACATCTCTCCATTTCCCCCACCACTTAGGCACTGACAACCATTCTGCTTGACTATAAGCTGACTTTTTTAGATTTCACATGTAAGTAATGCCAAGCAAAGCTTGTCGTTCTGTGTCTGGCTTATTTCATTTAGCATAATGTCCTCAAGGTCCATACATGTTGTCACAAATGGTAGGATTACCTTCTTCTAAAGAATGAATACTATTACAGTTCATAGGTATGTATCTCACATTTCCTATCCATCCATTGATGAATACTTACATTGTTTCCATGTCTCAGCAATTGTTATCAATACTGCATTGAACATGCAAGTGCAGATACCTCTTCAAGATCCTGATTTAATTCTGTTAATATATACCCAGAGGTATAGGGCTGCTAGATCATATGGACCAGTTGGATCATATGATGAATCACATATTACATAAATTACAATAAATATATTATATATATAATGGAATCTATTCCTTTTTTTTTTTTTTTTACTTTATTTTACTTTACAATACCGTATTGGTTTTGCCATACATTGACATGAATCCACCATGGGTGCATATTAGCTCCCAATCCTGAATCCCCCTCCCACCTCCCACCCCATATCATCTCTCTGGATCATCCCCGTGCACCAGCCCCAAGCATCCTGTATCCTGTATCGAACATAGGCTTGTGCTTCGTTCTTAAAGAAATTCTGTCATCTGGGACAACATGGATAAAACTGGAGGATATTATGCTAAGTGAAATAAGCCAGAAACAGACTATGTGATCCCACATAATTGAGGAAACTAAAATAGGCAAATTCATAGAAGCAGAGAGGAGAGTAGTGGTTGTCAGGGCCTGAAGGGAAGGGAAAACAGAGAGACAGTGGTCAAAGTGTACAAAATTTTATCGTGGAAGATGAATAAGTCCAAAAAGTTACTGCCAATATAGTGTCTACAGTTAGCAATATTGTATTGTAACTTAAAAATTCACTGAGAGTAGATCTTATTTTAGATGTGCTTATCACAAAAAATAAAGTATTTATTTTTTAAGGCTGGATGAAACTTTCGAAGGTGATAAATATGTTTATTTGATTGATTGTCATGATGGTTTCACAAGTGTATACTAATCACAAAATTCATGAAGTTGTATACATGAAATATGTATGAACTTTTCAATGTGAATCATACCTCAATAAAGTGATATTTTTAAGAAAGAACTGTTATGTCATCAGAGGGACTGATACCATCCCATCATATGTGAAATTTAAATTTGGCAGCAGAGATTTTAGGCAAATTCATATTTATACAAATGAGCTTTTCACACTGATTTGTCTAGAGAACTGGTTTGACCCAATTTATTCCTGAACCATCAATACCCACTGAATGGTTCCTCATGCGATGAAATGTTCTCTCCATAAATTTGTAAAAGCAGTATCAGTGGCAGCCATGGTGATGGAAGCCAGACATCAGGGTGTGGAGCAAGTAAGTAAGAAGACATAAAATAAAACAGTTAATTCAGACCACACTCTCAAGGAATTTAGCATTAAAAAGAATGAAAGAGGAAAACAACAACAAACGGTGTCTAAGTGAGAAAATTTTTAATAGGAAAAAGATTTGACCATATTGATGTATGAAGAAGAAGAAATAAAAATAGAGAATTGAGAAGTTTGAACAGAAAAACTGCCAAGGAAGCACTTAGGCTGGTTAAGTCTAATCACTCCTAGACTAGTCACTGTGACCAAGGGCCTTGGATACTGTAGTTGTTTATACCCAGGTAATGGGCCCATCATAGAATGGAGGTCAGGCTACTACAATTCAGGTGCACTTAAGCCCAGAAGTTGTGAGGTCACCCAGAAAACACACCCTTTTTCTCCTTCACTGTTTTTATCTGCCAGTTGTTCCCAGCCCTCCTTCGCATTTGAACTGCACTGTGGTCTGGGGCTCAGTGTTCCTGTAAACCTCAGTTCCCAGTGTCAAATAGCCAGTTTCAGCATTAATGTTGATAAGTCATCTAATAACCTGATTTCAAGTTTCTATAATGACTAACTCTATCCACTGTTGCTCAACATGAATTCAGCCTTGTACTAATTAGGGGATCTTCAAGACATGATCATTCATCTCATCTGAATGGTAACACCACTGTTCTTTAATCTCCAGTTGTAATCTTCCTGGTTTCTCACTTTTTCACTTGCTTTCTGAAAATTCTAGTTCTTCAGTCCACCCCTTCATTCCATCCATCACTATCAATCTGTGAGAGCTTCATTTCATTTCTCTCTGTCTTGAAACCATGATGCATCATTTTAGCAACCCTCATGTTTGTGAGGGCTTCCCTGGTGGCTCAGACAGTAAAGAATTTGCCTGCAATGCAGGAGACCTGAGTTCAATACCTGGGTCAGAAAGATCCCCTGGATAAGGGAATGGCAACTCACTTCAGTATTCTTGCCTGGAGAATACCCTGGACAGACGAGACTGGCAGGCTACAGTCCACGGGGTCACAAAGAGTCAGATATGACTAAGTGACTAACATTTTCACTTTTTCATGTTTGTACCTTCAATGTCTGCCCACTTGTTCTTTCACTGGATTCACAAGCCTTACTTACTTTCTCCATTTCTATATCCAGGGCAATAATTCTAGCAAACATAATCCAACAACACATTAAAAGAATCAAACACCATGATCAAGTGGGGTTTGTCCCAGGGATGCAAGGATTCTTCAATATAGGCAAATCAATGTGATATACCATATTAACAAATTGAAAGATAAAAACCATATGATCAATCCCTCTCCTGGGCATATATCCAAGAGGAAAAAACATGGTCCAAAAAGATACATGCACTCATGTTCACTGCATTATTCACAATAGTCAAGACATGGAAGCAACCTAAATGTGCATTGGCAGAGGAATGGATAAAGAAGATATGGTACAGGTATACAATGGAGTTTTACCCAGCCATTAAAGGGAATGAAATAAATGCCATTTGCAGCGACATGGATGGACCTAGAGATGATCATACTGAGATAAGCAAATCAGACAGAAAAGGAGAAATATTGTGTGACATTCCTTGTATACAGAATCTAAACAGAAATGATACAAATAAACTTATTTGCAAAACAAAAACATAAAAAAAAACCATATGAACATCTCAATAGATTCAAAGAAAGTTTTTGACAAAACTCAACACCCATTTATGATGAAAACTATACAGAAAATGGGCATAGAGGTAACCTACCTCAGCATAATAAAGGCCATATATGTAAACCCACAGGAAACATTATTTTCAATATGAAAAACTGAAAGCATTTCCTCTAAAATCAGGAGCAAGACAAGGGTGCCCATTCTCAACACTATTATCCAATATAGTTTTGGAAGTCCTAGCAATCAAAGAAGAAAAAAAAACAAAAGGAATCCAGATTGGAAAAGAAGTAAAACCCTCACTTTTTGCAGATGACATATACTATTTATAGAAAATCCTAAAAAGGCCACCAAAAAATTACTACAGCTAATTAATGAATTTAGTAGAGTCACAAGATGAAAAATTAATACACAGAAATCCCTTGTATTCCTATACACTAAAATAAAAACTCGGGAAGAGAAACTAAAAAAGCAATGCCATTCACCATTGCAACAAAAATAATAAAATACCTAGGAACAAACTTACCTAAAGAGAAAAAGACCTATAAGAAAACTACAAGACATTGATGAAAGAAATTAAAGACACAGACAGATGGAGAGATAGATATACCATGTTCCTGGATTGAAAGAATTAATACTGTGAAAATGACTATACTACCCAAAGCAATCTACAGAGTCAGTGCAATCCCTATCAAATTACCAAAGGCATTTTTCACAACACTAGAACAAAAAAGTTCACAATTTGTATGGAAATATAAAAGACTCCCCAAATGCCAAAGCTATATTGAGAAAGAAAAACAGAACTGGAAGAATTAACCTTCCTGACTTCAGACTAAATAGAAAATCCTAAAAAGGCCACCAAAAAATTACTACAGCTAATTAATGAATTTAGTAGAGTCACAAGATGAAAAATTAATACACAGAAATCCCTTGTATTCCTATACACTAAAATAAAAACTCGGGAAGAGAAACTAAAAAAGCAATGCCATTCACCATTGCAACAAAAATAATAAAATACCTAGGAACAAACTTACCTAAAGAGAAAAAGACCTATAAGAAAACTACAAGACATTGATGAAAGAAATTAAAGACACAGACAGATGGAGAGATAGATATACCATGTTCCTGGATTAAAAGAATTAATACTGTGAAAATGACTATACTACCCAAAGCAATCTACAGAGTCAGTGCAATCCCTATCAAATTACCAAAGGCATTTTTCACAACACTAGAACAAAAAAGTTCACAATTTGTATGGAAATATAAAAGACTCCCCAAATGCCAAAGCTATATTGAGAAAGAAAAACAGAACTGGAAGAATTAACCTTCCTGACTTCAGACTATACCACAAAGTAATAGTCATCAAGACAGTACTCAGTTCAGTTCAGTCACTCAGTCATGTCCGACTCTTTGCGACCCCATGAATCACAGCCCGCCAGGCCTCCCTGTTCATCACCATCTCCCGGAGTTCACTCAGACTCACGTCCATCGAGTCCATGATGCCATCCAGCCATCTCATCCTCGGTCGTCCCCTCCTCCTCCTGCCCCCAATCCCTCCCAGCATCAGAGTCTGTATGGGCACAGAAACAGAAACATCTATCACTGGAACAGGACAGGAAGGCCTGAGACAAGCCCACACACCTATAGGCACCTTGTTTTTGACAAGAATATCCTATGGAGAAAAGACAGCCTCTTCAATAAGTGGTGCTGGGAAAACTGGACAGGTACATGTAAAAGAATGAAATTAGAACACTTTCTAATCCCATACACAAAAATAAACTCAAAATGGAAAAACAAACTACCCAATCAAAAAGTGGGGAAAAAACCTCAACAAACAGTTCTCCAAAGAAGACATACAGATGGCTAACAAACACATGAAAAGATGCTCAACATCACTCATCACTAGAGAAATGCAAATCCAAACCACAATGAGATATCACCTCACACTGGTCAGAATGCCATCATCAAAAAGTCTACAAAAAATAAATGCTGGAGAGAAAAGGGAACCCTCTTGTACTGTTGGTGGTAATGTAAGCTGAGACAGCCACTATGGAAGACGGTATGGAGATTCCTTTAAAGACTAGGAATAAAACCACAATATGACCCAGCAATCCCACTCCTAGGCATAAACCCTGAGGAAACCAAAACTGAAAAAGACACATGAACCCCAATGTTCATTGCAGCACTATTTACAACCTGGAACATAGATGTTCATCAACAGATGAATGGATAAAGAAGCTGCAATACATATATACAATGGAATATTACTCAGCCATAAAAAGGAATGCATTTGAGCCAGTTCTAATGAGGTGGATGAACCTAGAGCCTATTATATAGAGTGAAGTAAAGCAGAAAGAGAAAGATAAATATCATATACTAATGAATATATATAGAATCTAGAAAGATGGTATCAGTAGATTTATTTGCAGGGCAGCAATGGAGAAGCAAACATAGAGAACAGACTTATGGACATGGGGTGGGAGGAGAAGAGGGTGAGATGTATGGAGAGAGTAACATGGAAACTTATATTACCATATGCAAAATAGATAGCCAATGGGAATTTTCTATATGACTCAGGGAACTGAACAAGGGCTTTGTATCAACCTAGAGGGGTGGGATGGAAAGGGAAAAGGGAGGGAGGTTCAACAGGAAGGGAACATATACATACCTATGGTTGATTCATGCTGATGTTTGACAGAAAACAAAATTCTGTAAAGCAATTATCCTTCAAATAAAAATAAATTAATTTTAAAAACTCAAAATGGATTACAAACTAAATGTAAACCCATATACTATAAACTTTTAGAGGAAAACATAGGCGAACCCTTTGACATAAATCACAGCAAGATCCTCTTTGACCTACCCTCTAGAATAATGAAAATAAAAACAAAACTAAGTAAGTTGGACCTCATTCAACTTAAAAGGATTTACACAGCAAAGGAAACCATAAACAAGATGAAAAGACAACCCTGTTCATGCATGGATGTGAGAGTTGGACTATAAAGAAAGCTGAGCACCGAAGAATTGATGCTTTTGAACTGTGGTGTTGGAGAAGACTCTTGAGAGTCCCTTGGACTGCAAGGAGATCCAACCAGTCCATCCTAAAGGAGATCAGTCCTGGGTGTTCATTAGAAGGACTGATGTTGAAGCTGAAAATAAAGAAAGCTGAGCACCGAAGAATTGATGCTTTTGAACTGTGGTGTTGGAGAAGACTCTTGAGAGTCCCTTGGACTGCAAGGAGATCCAACCAGTCCATCCTAAAGGAGATCAGTCCTGGGTGTTCATTAGAAGGACTGATGTTGAAGCTGAAATTCCACTACTTTGGCCACCTGATGCGAAGAACTGACACATTTGAAAAGACCCTGATGCTGGGAAAGATTGAGGGCAGGAGGAGAAGGGGACGACAGAGGATGAGATGGTTGGATAGCATCACCAACTCAATGGACGTGGGTTTGGGTGGACTCTAGGAGTTGGTGATGGACAGGGAGGCCTGGTATGCTGTGGTTCATGGGGTCACAAAGAGTGGGACATGACTGAGCAACTGAACTGAACTGAACTGAAGAATGGAAGAAGACATTCACAAATGAAACAACTGACAAAGGATTACACTCCAAAATATAAAATCACCTCATGCAGCTCAACATCAAAAACACCAAACAACTCAATAAAAAAATGGGCAGCAGACCTAAACAGACATTTCTTCAAAGATGACATGCAGATGGCCAATGAACACATGAAAAGATGTTCAACACCGCTTATTTTTAGAGAAATGCAAATCAAGACTATAACGAGGTATTACCTCACACTGGTCAGAATGACCATAATCAAAATATCTACAAATAATAATGCTGGAGAGGATGTGGAAAAAAGGAAACCCTTTTGCACTGCTGGTAGGAATGTAAATTGACACAGTCACTGTGGAGAAAAGCATGGAGACTCCTTAAAACACTAGGAATAAAATTACCATATGACTCAGCAATCCCACTACTGAGATACCCTGAGAAAACCGTAATTCAAAAAGACACATGTATCCCAGTGTTCTAACTGTTGCCTCTTGACCTGCATACAGGTTCTTCAGGAGACAAGTAAGGTGGTCTGGTATTTGCATCTCTTTAAGAATTTTCCAGTTGTAGAACTGGATGTAGAACAGTGTAGTAGAACTTTGGCCACCTGATTTGAGGAACTGACTCACTGGAAAAGATCCTGATGCTGGGAAAGATTGAAGGCAGAATGGGATGACAGAGGATGAGATGGTTGGATGGCATTACTCGATGGAAATGAGTTTGAGCAAGTTCCAGGAGTTGGTGATGGAAAGGTAAGCCTGGTGTGCTGCAGTCCACAGGGTCACAAAGAGTTGGACAGGACTGAGCAACTGAGCTAACTGAACTGAGATCCGAATATGGAACAGTGGATTGCTTCCAAATTGGGAAAGGAATGTGTCAAGACTGTATATTGTCACCCTGATTATTTAACTTATATGCAGACCATGCGAAATGCTGGGCTGAATGAATCACAAGTTGGAATCAAGATTTCTGGGAGAAATATTAACAACCCCAGATATGCACATGATACTACTCTAATGGCAGAAAGTAAAGAGGAACTAAAGGGTGATAAGGGTGAAAGAAGTGAGTGAAAAAATCTGCCTTAAAAATCAACATTCAAAAAACGAAGATCATGGCATCTAGTCCCATCACTTCAGGGCAAATAGAAGGGGCAAGAGTGGAAACAGTGACAGATTTTCTTTCCTTGGGATCCAAACTTACTGCACTCAGTGACTTCAGTCATGAAATTTAAAGACGCTTGCTCCTTGGAAGAAAAGCTATGACAAACCTAGACAGTGTATTAAAAACCAGAGACAACCACTTTGCCAACAAAGATTCATATAACCAAAACTATCCTTTTTCTCAGTAGTCATGTACAGATGTGAGAGTTGGACCAGAAGCAAGGTGGAGCTTTAAAGAACCGATGCTTCTGAACTGTGGTGTTGGAGAAGACTCTTGAGAGTCTCTTGGACTACAAGGAGATCAAACCAGTCAGTCCTAAAGGAAATCAACGCCCAATATTCATTGGAAGGACGGATGCCTGAAGCTGTAGCTCCAATACTTTGGCTACCTGATGCGAAGAGTTGACTCACTGAAAAAGATCCTGATGCTGGGAAAGATTGAGGGCAAGAGAAGAAGGGGGATACCAAGGATGAGATGTTTGGATGGCGTCACTGACTTAACATGAGTTTGAGCAAACTCTGGGAGATAGTGAAGGACAGAGAAGCTTGGAGTGCTGAAGTCCATGGGTTAGTAAAGAGTTGGACACAACTTGGCAACTGAACAATAGCAACTCCAATGTTCATTGCAGTACTATTTACAATAGCCAGGATATGGAAGCAACCTAGATGCTCATTGACAGATGAATAGATAAATAAGTTTTGGTACATATATACAATGGAATATTACTAAGCCATAAAAACAAATGTGAACTGAAGTGGATGAACCTAGAGCCTATTATACAGAGTGAAGTAAGTCGGAAAGAGGGAAAACAAATATCATGTATTAACACATGCATATGGAATCTAAAAAAAATAGTATTGATGAATCTATTTGCAGGCCAGGAATAGAGATGCAGACATAAAAAATGGACTCATGGACACAGCAGGGGAAGGGGAGGGTGGGAAGAATTGAGAAAGTGTACTGACATATACATTCTACTATATGTAAAATAGATAGCTGATGGGAAGCTGCTGTGTAGCACAGGGAGCTCAGCTCTGTCATCTGTGATGACCTAGAAAGGGTGGGATTTGATGGTGGGGGGAGAGGGAGGCTCAAGAGGAAGGGGATAGACATATAGTTATGATTGATTCTCACTACTGTATGGCACAAACCAACAAAATATTGTAAAGCAACTGTCCTCCAAACCAGAATTGAAAGAGACACGCGTACCCCAGTGTTCACTGCAGCACTGTTTATAATAGCCAGGACATGGAAACAACCTAGAATGTCCATCAGCAGATGAACGGATAAGAAAGCTGTGGTACATATACACAATGGAGTATTACTCAGCCATTAAAAAAGAATACATTTGAATCAGTTCTAACGAGATGGATGAAACTGGAGCCGATTATACAGAGTGACGTAATCCAGAAAGAAAAATACCAATATAGTATACTAACACATATATATGGAATTTAGAAAGATGGTAATGATAACCCTGTATGTGAGACAGCAAAAGAGACACAGATGTATAGAACGGACTTTTGGACTCTGAGGGAGAGGGAGAGGGTGGAATGATGTGGGAGAATGGCATTGAAACATGTATACTATCATGTAAGAAACGAATCTCCAGTCTGTGTTCGATGCAGGATATAGGATGCTTGGGGCTGGTGCAAGGGGACGATCCAGAGAGATGATAATGGGGAGGGAGGTGTGAGGGGGGTCAGGACTGGGAACTCATGTACACCTGTGGCGAATTCATGTCAATATATGGCAAAACCAATACAGTATTGTAAAGTAAAATAAAGTTAAAAAAAAAAAAAAACAAATGTCCTCCAATTTTAAAAAATTATTTTTAAAAAGGAATTTTGCATATACTTCAAACATACTACATACCTTGACCCTCAGAACTAATATCCTCTTTCCTCCTTAAATCTAACAAGAGATTGGAGTAGATGATGTGTTTATTCTGAGATCAGTGCCTGGCACTCACTTTTTACTGAAGAAATGGTAAATGAATAAATGTTTTAATGATGTGTGCATCAGTTCAGTTCAGTCGCTCAGTCATGTCCAACTCTTTGTGACCCCATCGACTGCAGCACACCAGGCTTCCCTGTCCATCACCAACTCCTGGAGCCTACGCAAACTCATGTCCATTGTGTTGGTGATGCCATCCAACCATCTCATCCTCTGTCATCCCCCCGCCTTCAATATTTCCCAGCATCAGGGTATTTTCCAATGAGTTGGTTCTTTGCATCAGGTGGCCAAAGTATTGGAGTTTCAGCTTCAGCATCAGTCCTTCCAATCAATATTCAGGACTGATTTCCTTTAGGATGGACTGGTTGGATCTCCTTGCAGTCCAAGGGACTCTCAAGAGTTTTCTCCAACACCAGTGTTCAAAAGCATCAATTCTTTGGCACTCAGCTTTCTTTATAGTCCAACTCTCACATCCATACATGACTACTGGAAACACCATAGCTTTGACTAGATGGCCCGTTGCTGGTAAAGTAATATCTCTGCTTTTTAAAATGCTGTCTAGGTTGGTCATAGCTTTTCTTCCAAGAAGCAAGCATCTTTTAATTTCATGACTGCAGTCACCATCTGCAGGGATTCTGGAGACCAAGAAAATAAAGTCTCTCACTGTTTCCATTGTTTCCCCAACTATTTGCCATGAAGTGATGGGACCAGATGCCATGATCTTAGTTTTATGAACGTTGAATTTTAAGCCAACTTTTTCACTATCCTCGTTCACTTTCATCAAAAGGCTCTTTAGTTCTTCTTCGCTTTCTGCCATAAGGGTGGGGTCATCTGCATATCTAAGGTTATTGATATTTCTCCCAGCAATCTTGATCCAGCTTGTGCTTCATCCAGTCCAGCATTTCGCATGATGTACTCTGCATATAAGTTAAATAAGCAGGGTGACAATATACAGCTTTGATGTATTTCTTTCCTGATTTGGAACCAGTCTGTTGCTCCATGTCCAGTTCTCAATGTTGCTTCTTGACCTGAATACAGATTTCTCAGGAGGCAGGTCAGGTGGTCTGGTATTACCATCTCTTTAAGAATTTTCCAGAGTTTGTTGTGATCTACACAAAGGCTTTGGCATAGTCAATAAAGCAAAAGTAGATGTTTTTCTGGAACTCTCTTGCTTTTTCAATGATCCAGCGGATGTAGGCAATTTGATCTCTGGTTCCTCTGCCTTTTCTAAATCCACCTTGAACATCTGGAAGTTCACAGTTCACGTACTGTTGAAGCCTGGCTTGGAGAATTTTGAGCATTACCTTGCTAACGTGTGAGATGAGTGCAATTGTGCGGTAGTTTGAACACTGTCATTGCCTTTCTTTGGGATTGGAATGAAAACTGACCTTTTCCAGTCCTGTGGCCACTGCTGAGTTTTCCAGATTTGCTCACATATTGAGTGCAGAACTTTCACTGCAACATCTTTTAGGATTTGATATAGCTCAACTGGAATTCCATCACCTCCACTAGCTTTGTTCATAGTGATGCTTCCTACGATGTGTATATCAGTCAGGTAAATTTGAGTAACATGCCTTCTCTTTGTTACTTATACATAAGTTGCATTAAAATGTTGATGATTTTCATCTGCCTCAAATAAGAAATTTTTTTACTTTAGAAATTTTATAAACCCATTGTATATTTTAAAGTAATTGATTATATACTTTCTAAATACTTTCTAAAGTATATTAGTACATTAGTCCATTCTAAAGGAGATCAGCCCTGGGTGTCCTTTGGAAGGAATGAGGCTAGAGCTGAAACTCCAGCACTTTGGCCACCTCATGCGAAGAGCTGACTCATTGAAAAAGACTCTGATGCTGGGAGGGATTGGGGGCAGGAGGAAAAGGGGATGACAGAGAATGAGATGGCTGGATGGCATCACCGACTTAATGGACGTGAGTTTGAGTGAACTCTGGGAGATGGTGATGGACAGAGAGGCCTGGCGTGCTGCGATTCACGGGGTCGCAAAGAGTCAGATACGACTGAGCGACTGAACTGAACTGAACTGATTATATACTTTATATATAAGGTGTGTATATACATACATATATATGTATACACTATATATATATATATATTATATAAGGTATATATGCTTTAACAAACTCTTTTTAAAATTCATTATATACTAACAATAGAAGCTCTAGAAACTTAAGGTTTAATTTCCTCAGAATGGTTATCTGCTCTCATTTAATTATTATAATAGACAATCCTATTGTGACAATATGGAAAACTCAAATGTACACTCAAAAATGACCTAGAGATCAGTTCTGTGTCATAGCTCAGCTCCCTTGACAATCCCTAAAGTACATTCTCAGCTCCATGTTACCTGAGGAAAATGTCAGCTTTTCAGTAGATATTTCTTAAAGACTTTTTATTATTCTCCTTTCTCCCCGCCCCCCTCCCCAAGGCTAATAAGAGTTCTCTTCTAGGTTTTAAATAATTGCCTTAATCAGAAACTTCAAATATTGTCCTGGAAAGAATCCTCTGTGCCTCCTACTAAGTTTAACTTTCTAGTTAACTGGAAACTGCAGTTAGAGAGCCAAGAGCTTGGCTTCAGGCTGAGACTTCAGGGAATGCAGGGCAATACCCCAGCTTCCACTGGGTCCCAAACTCAGCCAGCCCTTGGCTACAGAAGAAGCACAGATGGCCTTCTGATTGGTTCTATTAGAGAGTTCTTTCTTTAAGTGATGCTCTTAAAAGAGTATTTAGAATCACAGAGGAAATGAATGAAGAGAGGACAAGTTACTGTACTTGAGATCATGTAAGAAGATTTTAATGAAATACATCCCTGTTGTTCAAAATATGAGCTTCTTTAGAGAAATTTTCCTTATCTTTCTATACCATGCCCTGCATTGCAGAATGACAGCACTCTAGGTTAAGTCATTCAGGGAACAATCCTGATAACTGTGGCATACCTATTGCTTCCAGAGCTTGAAGTATTCTAATTTCCTTCTCTAGCTGATGGCAACCTACTCCAGTGTTCTTGCCTGGAGAATCCCGGGGACGGGGGAGCCTGGTGGGCTGCCGTCTATTGGGTCGCACAGAGTCGGACACGACTGAAGCGACTTAGCAGCAGCAGCAGCAGCAGCTGACGGTAAAAAGAAAAAGCTATATACTCAATAATAAAGAGTGAGCCTCTCATGACAGAGGTTCCCTTGTAGGGAGAGTTTACCTATGACCTGTCTACCCAAGATGGAAAAGACAGAGTATGTGGAGCTGCTTCCTCCAAGAAGAGCCAGGAGAATGGTAATATAGTCTCTGATTTTCTGGTGTTCCCCCCTATTTTTCTGCTTATAAAGTTCTGTGTTTGTTTTAATTCTGCTGCCTATCCTCTCCTCCACCTCCTCCCTCCTGCCACTTCATGATACAGTTCATTAGTCCAAAACCTGGAGCTGCCCATTCCTCATCCCTCAGGTAGAGGTGGAAATATCCTACTCTTTGGCAGGCCATCTCCCCTGGATAGGACTCTGATACCTGCTTGTCCAAATGGAGCATTTGTACAGCTGCCTTGGACACCTTCTCTGAAAGGTCTTTCTTCCCTCTCCGCTTAACACAAAGGACACTAACACTTTAAAGCCTGGGCATCCATCCTCTCCTGTTTCAGGATCCCAAAAGATTGCAGAAAGCTGAAGCCTGGAATGAAATGAGGGTATCAGTTATTGATATTACAATGTTTGAAGTACCTATTTATCTGCTTTCTCAGTACTTCAGTTAGGAGAACTGCAGTAGATTTTTTCCATGATTGAAATCACCCTCATGTCTAGTCACTTCAGAAATACTGTGAACATGCAAGGATGCATAGGAGAGGAGAGTCCTGACAAGCACTTCAAATGGATGAAGTTTGCCTTTGGTCCTTCCTGCTTCCAGGGCTGATATCCTTCTCAAAGTTCAGGTTCCTCTCTCTTGCACCTAGGGTCTGACTGTTACCCCTCAATATGCTGGATCCCTCAAGTCACCTCATCCAGTCTGACCTTCCACACACACACCCTTCATTCACTTCTTCATTCCAGAAACTTCTCTTAGCAGCCAGTTCAAACAGGGCTCTTCACCAGAAACCTAAAAAGTCTCTCATTTTATAGAAACCTGCTGCCCAATAACTGATCCAGGCAAGCTCAGGTAACTAAGATAATATCTCCATCAGAGGTGTTCCTCTTAACTTTGGACTTAATCCAAAATTGGTGAAATACATTTGGATTTTCTCTATTAAACAGGTAAATTAGGGAAGATGTTTATTTTAGTGAACCTTCTGAGAACTATAAAATAGAGACATATCCAGTATCCTACTTCATCTCTTTGTAAGAGATATAGATCATATGGCCAAATGTGCCATGGATAGGAAGTGTCTGTGTTGACAAAATGGTGACACGGGTGCTTATCTAAGATACTTCTGAAATCCACTTTTTACATCACCTACCCATCCACAATTAACCTCTCAGTTTCTCCCTTTAGTCTTTTTCTGCTCTCACTCTTGTGGTCATGTATGGATGTGAGAGTTGGACTGTGAAGAAGGCTGAGCGCCGAAGAATTGATGCTTTTGAACTGTGGTGTTGGAGAAGACTCTTGAGAGTCCCTTGGACTGCAAGGAGATCCAACCAGTCCATTCTGAAGGAGATCAGCCCTGGGATTTCTTTGGAAGGAATGATGCTAAAGCTG
>SJYT01037557.1:187945-234638 GCA_006410635.1 Cephalophus harveyi
ATGGATGTGAGTCTGAGTGAACTCCGAGAGATGGTAATGAACAGGGAGGCCTGGCGTGCTGCGATTCATGGGGTCGCAAAGAGTCGGACACAACTGAGCGACTGAACTGAACTGAACTGAATGTATTCTAATACATTTATATATTACAAATATGATATCTATATTAAAAATATTATAAATCTGGCATCAATCTTCTATACTTCAGGATTCAATGAAGTCAATATCATCCCTTTCCAAAAATGACTGCAAATTTGGTTTATTTTATGCTTAATTATAGAATTGAAATGAAAAGAGTTGTTCCTAATCATTAAAGAAATTTCAGATATCGATTTGAGATACTGTTTAGAGATGGTAAGGGAGTAGGATATTCCTTTCTAAGTGATAACTTGAAAATCATGTAAGAGAAGTAGCTGCCACCTTTATTCCCACAAAATGTGGGTGTCAGGCAGGACAGAAAGTGATTCTCTGCAAATGCTACAGTGTTCTTAAGAAGAAAGCTTGAAGCCCCTGTGAACACTGCAGACACTGGCCAGGTCCCCTTTTGTGAATGAAAGTGGAAGAATGGAAGCAATTTTCAAGATAGCCATCAATAAATATTTTGAAATATCTAAGTCATTGGAAAGACTTGCTTTCACTCATCATTTATTTTGCCTGTAGAAATTCAAGATACTGCTTTCAACAGTATTTACATTTCATCCATGCAGGATCCTCAAAAGACTTTTCTCCAGCCGATTATGCTTCACCATCACTGGGTCTAAGCTAACATCCCAAAGACATTCAAAGGTGAACACTGCCCTCTATTCTGGCACATAGGTAACCTAGACTTGAGTCTAAGATGGACTTCAGCTTGGGTTTATGGGATTGTTAATGAAATCAAAATTCAAACTTCTCTTGACATAAGTTAGCATCTGGTAACGGATTTCTGGCAAGCTGGAAGGGTCAGAAACAGGGTTCTCTGAATCAGCAAGATTATGTTCTTGGGAGGACAGAAGACTACTATGGGATCAGACTGTGGACTGACAGACAAAAACAGAATGCCTGTAAATTAGCCTCAAAAGGTCCAAGTGAGACAGGAATCTTCACCTAAGACAGTGACTTACCATGTAGTGCCAGAAATTAGGCTTCAAAATGGTTCTCAGTATCACCATTAACATAAACTACTAACCATCTGGTCCTCTTGGACACAGCTGATACTTTAAATAATAGGATACAATAAAAGTTTAAATGAAAATTATGAGACTCTTTTCACTTTGACCCTCCTGGGAAAACAGAATAAAGTATCCACAACATGAATGCAAGAGCTTCTTGCAGCAATGGCAAAATCGCTTGTGGATTATAAAAAAATGAGAGCGCATCAAAGGGTTTTGCAATGACGTGAGACAGCACACCTGTGTAGATAACAGCATCCTTGAAATTCAACAATAGTAGCCCCTATGGAACATAGATAGACTGCATAGCAACACTGAAATATTGCTGCCAGGCATTACTATAACTGAAGCCACTGGACTAAAAGAATGAGACTGCTCAGAGTCATCATCAATCTTAGCAAGGTTTTAAAGAAAAAAAATATATATGATTGAGAAACTGAAAAGAGAAGAAAAGGTTTAGAAAATCACTGCAGATATGTGCTAGAATTTTCAGGATTTCTAAACTGTAAAATGGATGGAGCAGAATCTAAATACTATGAATGTGTAGGTAATCCAGAGTTATTCATTTTATAGAATCTCTGAGGTATGTGAAGACTGAGACCCAAGAGAAGTGATAACAAAACAGAATGAAAACACTGAGATACAGATAGGGCAGTTTTGAGATGTCTGAGTACAGAGTCTAGGCAGAGTAGAGAGGAATGTGTAAGAGGAGTGAAACTCCGAAAAAGACAGGACATCTCATCTCTCTATTTTATTTCAAGGAAACAGCCTCCACAAATGGCCTTGAGGAACCACAGCACCATCACCGAGTTCATCCTCACTGGGCTCTCAGACGACCCCCACATCCAGGCTCTGCTCTTTGTGCTCTTCCTGGTGATTTACCTCCTGACCGTGATGGGGAACCTGACGATGCTGCTGCTGATCAGGGCTGACTCCCACCTCCACACGCCCATGTACTTCTTCTTGAGTAATCTATCATTCGTGGACCTCTGCTTCTCCTCTGTCACTCTGCCCAAGCTCCTGAAGGACCTCCTGTCTGAGAAGAAAACCATCTCTGTCGAGGGCTGCCTGGCTCAGGTCTTCTTTGTGTTTTTCTCTTCAGGAACTGAAGCCTGTCTACTCTNCTAGACCTCTGCTTCTCCTCTGTCACTGTGCCCAAGCTCCTGAAGGACCTCCTGTCTGAGAAGAAAACCATCTCTGTCAAGGGTTGCCTGACTCAGGTTTTCTTTGTGTTTATCACTGCAGGGACTGAAGCTTTTCTTCTCTCAATGATGGCCTATGACCGCTATGCTGCCATCTGCCACCCACTGCTCTACAGCCAGCTGATGAGCACCCAGCTCTGTGTAAAGCTTATACTGGCCTCATGGGGCCTGGCCTCTCTCAATTCAGTTGTCATTGTGCTTTTGGCTGTTAACCTGGACTTCTGTGAGGCA
This sequence comes from Cephalophus harveyi, assembly GCA_006410635.1. Lineage (NCBI taxonomy): Eukaryota > Metazoa > Chordata > Mammalia > Artiodactyla > Bovidae > Cephalophus > Cephalophus harveyi. The sequence goes on from SJYT01037557.1 coordinate 190,527, forward strand.
CAAACCATCCACCACTATACCTGTGAGCTGCCCTCCCTCTTCCCTCTGTCTTGCTCTGATATCTCTATCAATATCGACATCCTAATCTGCTCCATATTACTACACGGTCTTGGAACCTTCCTCCCAGTCTTCTTCTCTTATGCTCGCATTGTCTCCACCATCCTGAGCATCAGCTCCACCACAGGCAGAAGCAAGGCCTTCTCCACCTGCTCCTCCCACCTCATCGCAGTGATCCTGTTCTTTGGGTCAGGCTTGATTCGCTATCTCATGCCCCCTTCTGGTTCCTCCCTAGATTTGCTCTCATCCTTGCAGTACAGTGCAGTCACACCCATGCTGAACCCCCTCATCTACAGCCTAAAGAACATGGAGGTGAAGGCAGCTGTGAAAAGGACATTGGGGAAATACCTGCAATATTTTAAGTAGTGAACAAGAACATAGAATGAAAGGAAATGAGTTTGTGTTGCCAAGTGCTTGAACTTAAGGTAAAATTCTAAACCACTAACTGTAAGGGAGCCCTCTTCCACCCTCTCCTCTCCCTGGCTATACTGAGAATGAAAAATAAAATACAAGAAATTTTATCTCATTTTTATCTGTTTTTCTTTCTACCCTCTGGTCTGTTTTTCCTTCTGCCCTCTCACACAACCACCACCACTTTCTTTCTAGAATTCAGTTAGATGTTGTATCTTCTGAATTAATCATTATGTATTTTATCTTGACACTTTGTTTTTTGTCTTATTGATCAACTTTGTTAAGGATTTTATTCAATTTATTGTCCTCTATGGTATTTAAATATTTTTATTTTCTTTTTATAATTTTGGACATCTTGAATATATACTTATGAATTTAAACCATAAGAACAAAGCATGTTGACAGCTCCCATGAAAGATTACAGATTTATTTTACTTTAACAGTCTCTATCTTCTCTCTGCCACTTTAATTCACTCCCTTCCTGCTTTTTTTCCTACTTTCTGTGATTATTGTTTCTGGGTATCATTCATGAATTATTGCTTTACATTATGTGACTTTTTTTTGAGGGAGGGGCTTCGCCAATGGCTTAGTGGTAAAGAATCCACCTGCAATGCAAAAGACACAAGAGACATGAGTTCAGTTCCTGGGTTAGGAAGACCCCCTGAAGAAGGAAATGACAACCCAATCCAGGATTCTTGCCTGGGAAATCCCATGAACAGAGGAGCCTGGTGGGCTACAGTCCATGGGGATGCAGAAGAATTGGACACGACCAAGTGACTAAGCATGAGATGGAACTTTTTAATCAATTATATTATGGAGTTTAGTCGTAATTTCTATAGTTCTTTGATTTCATTCTAATTTTAAAATTATTTAGTACTGACAAGTATTCTTTTTACAGAACATTTATCCAGTTTTACTTCCCTTTCCATTAGAGCACAATGGTTAGCTGCATTGCCTTAAGATCCCAGTTGCCTATATTCATACCCTTGCTCTGCCCATGTAAGCTTTATGACTCCAGTAAACTACTTAACTTTTCTGTTTCAATTTCCTATAAATAATATAGCAATAATATCTAAATTATAAAGACACTGTGGGTATTAAATGAAATGAACATATAGAGCATTAGAGCACTAATACCCAACATTTGAGTGTTACCCATCATTATTTATAAGTTCTTTATTTCATTCTGCTTCTATTTTGTTGCAATGTGCACTCATCTAGATTTTCTTAAAGAAATGGACATTATTAAATCTAAACACTGTATGTTTGTGAATCTATCTACTTTGGAAGGTAGCTATGCTCACCACTATACCACCAACACTGCACAATCTCTTTATTTTGACCCTACATATAAATGAAAACTCCTAATTGTAGAATTTGGGAGTTTTCATCATTTTACATCTGTGTAGATGGTATATTATTATCTGGTATTTAGTGTTCTTTAGAGTGTAAGGACAGCAGGAGATTTTTGTCACAAACAAAAGACAGAAAACAAAGTAACACAAAGACAGCATAAAAATGATATTTAAAAAGTTTAAAAATTACAACATGCAAAAATCCTTAACAAAATTCTAGCAAACAGAATCCAACAACACATTAAAAACATCATACATCATGACCAAGTGGGCTTTATCCCAGGGATGCAAGGATTCTTCAATATCTGCAAATCAATGTAATACACCACATTAACAAATTGAAAAATAAAAGCCATATGATTATCTCAATAGATGCAGAGAAAGCCTTTGACAAAATTCAACATTCATTTATGATAAAAACCTTCCAGAAAGCAGGAATAGAGGAACACTCCTCAACATAATAAAAGCTATGCATGACAAACCCACAGCAAACATTCTCCTCAATGGTGAAAAATTGAAAGAATTTCCCCTAAAGTCAGGAACAAGACAAGGGTGCCCATTTTCACCACTACTATTCAACATAGTTTTGGCCACAGCAATCAGAGCAGAAAAAGAAATAAAAGGAATCCAAATTGGAAAAGAAGAAGTAAAATCCTCACTGTTTGCAGATGACATGATCCTCTACATAGAAAACCCTAAAGACTCCACCAGAAAATTACTAGAGCTAATCAATGAATATAGTAAAGTTGCAGGATATAAAATCAGCACACAGAAATCCCTTGCATTCCTATAATTAATAATGAGAAAATATAAAGAGAAATTAAGGAAACAATTCCATTCACCATACAGTATAATAATGCATACATATGGAGTTTAGAAAGATGGTAACAATAACCCTGTATGCGAGAAAGCAAAAAAGACATAAATGTATAGAACAGTCTTTTGAACTCTGTAGGAGAGGGCGAGGATGGGATGATTTGGGAGAATGGTATTGAAACATGCATATTATCATATGTGAAATGAATCGCCAGTCCAGGCTCGATGCATGATACAAGATGCTCAGGGCTGGTGCACTGGAATGACCCACAGGGATGGGATGGGGAGGGAGGTGGGAGAGGGGTTCAGGATGGGGAACACATGTACACCCATGGCAGATTCATGTCAATGTATGGCAAAACCAATAAAATATTGTAAATAGCCTCCAATTAAAATAAATAAATTTATATTAAAAATAAATAAAAATTACAACATCATAGAAAATTTCAAGATGCATATAAGAACAACAGAAATATAAACTCATCAAATAAAAGGAAAAGACTCTGATGAAAGAAACTGAAGAAGACACAAATAAATGAAATGATGACTGGATAGGAAGATTTAATATTGAAAATACCTAGACTACCTAAAGTTGTCCACAGTTTCAATAGAATCTCTAGCAACATTTTCAATGGCATTTTTCACTAAACAGATAATACTAAAATTTGTATGGAACCACAAAAGATCTCAAATAGCCACAGCAATCTTGAAAAAGAAACATAAAACTGCAGATATCACACTTCCTGACTCCAGACTTTACTGAAAAGCTATAGTAATCAAAACATTATGGTACTGGCATCAAGCCCCACCTTGGTGCTTCCCAGGTAGTGTTAGTGGTAAAGAACCCATCTGCTAATGCAGGAGACAGAAAAGACACGGACTCAATCCCTGGGTTGGGAAAACCCCTAGAGGAGGAAATGGCAACCCACCCCAGTATTCCTGCCTAGGAAATCCCATGGACAGAGGAACCTGGTGGGCCACAGTCCCTGGGGTCCCAAAGAGTCAGACATGACTGAGAGACTGACTAACACACTGGAATAAAAACTGACACATAGGTCAATGGGACAGAATCAAAAAATAATCCCTCACAGGTATGATTAACTAATATTTGACAAGGGAGCCAAGAATACCCACTGGAGAAAGGACAGTCTCTTCCATAAATGATACTGGGGGGAAAAGGGTATTCATATGCAGAAGAATAAACTTGGATGATTATCTCATAATAATAAATTAGTTGCTCAGTCGTGTCTGACTCTTTGAAACCCCATGGACTATAGCCCACCAGGCTCCTCTGTCCATGGAATTCTCCAGGCAAGAATACTGGAGTGGGTAGCCATTCCCCTCTAGAGGGGATCCTCCTGACCCAGGGATTGAACCCAGGTCTCCTACGTTGCAGGAGGATACCATCTGAGCCACCAGGGAAGCCACCAGGGAAGGTATTTGAACACCAAATACAAAAATCAACTCAAAATGGATATAGAGAATTATATACATACAATGGAATATTATTTGGCCACAAAAAAAAAGGAAATTCTACCATTTATAACAACATGGATGGACCTTGAGGGCATTACGCTAAGTGAAATAAGTTAGAAAAGGAGAGACAGACACTGTTATGATCTCATTTCTGTGTGGATTCTAAAGACATCAAACTCACAGAAACAGTTTAGAGTGGTGGTTGCTGGGGTTAAGGGGTACATAAAAGGGGGTATGTTGGGCAAAGGGTACAAACTTCCAGTTATAACATGAATAAGTTCTGAGTTTCTAGGGTAGAGCATAGTGACTAGTTCAGTTCAGTTCAGTCGCTCAGTCGTGTCTGACTCTTTGCAACCCCATGAATCACAGCACGCCAGGCCTCCCTGTTCAGTGACTAGAGTTAACAATACTTTATTGTATACTTGAAAGTAACTGTGAGAGTAGAGCTTTAATGGTCTCATTATAACAACATCAAGAACAAAATGGTAATTATGTGTGGTAGAGGATATGATAACTAACTTTATTGTGGTAAAACATTCTGCAATATATACTTGGACCAAATCATCATACTATGTACCTTAAACTTACACAATGTTATATGTCAATTATATTTCAATGAAGCTGAGGAAAGTTCAGAACAAATTAAATACTTAAATGTAAGGCATGAAACCATAAAACTAATAGAAGAAAACATACAGAATACACTTCTTGGCTTTGACCCGGGCAAAGATTTTTTGATATGACACCAAAAGTACAGGCAACAAAAGCAGTAACAGGAATAACTGGGACAGCATCAAACTAAAAAGCTTCTGCAAAGTAAAGGAAACAGTCAATGAAATGAAAAGGCAACCTATAGAATAACAGAAAATATTTGCAAACTACATGCCTGATAATGGTTAATATCTGAAATATATAATAAATTCACACAACTCAATAGCTACATAGATACCTATACAGATTCATACATACATACCTGATTTTAAAATGGGCAAAAGATCTGTATAGACATTCCTCCAAAGACATATAAATAGCCAACATATACATGAAACCCCATGAATCTCATGAAACCTTGAGAACCCCATGAACAGTATGAAAAAGCAAAAAGATATCACACTGAAAGATGAACTCCCCAGGTTGGTAAGTGCCCAATACACTACTGGAGAAGAGTGAAGAAATAACTCCACAGGAAATAAAGAGACAGAGCCAAAGAAAAAAATGCCCAGTTGTGGATATGACTGGTAATGGAAGTAAACTCTGATGGTGTAAAGAACAATTTTGCACAGGAACCTGGAACGTTAGGTCCATGAATCAAGGTAAATTAGAAGTGGTCAAACACGAGATGGCAAGTGTGAACAGCAACACTTGGGTGCAATCTCAAAAATGAAAGAATGAGTTCTGTTCATTTCCAAGGCAAGCCATCAAATATCATAGTAATCCAAGTCTATGCCCCAATAAGCAATGCTGAAGAAGCTGAAGTTGAACAATTCTATGAAGGCCTACAAGACTTTCTAGAACACCCAAAAAAGATGTCCTTTTCATCACAGGGGACTGGAATGCAAAAGTAGGAAATCAAGACATACCTGGAGTAACAGGCAAATTTGGACTTGCAGTACAAAATGAAGCATGGCAAAGGCTAACAGAGTTTTGCCAAGAGAATGCACTGGTCATAGCAAACACCCTGTTCCAGCAACACAAGAGAAGACTCAGCACATGGACATCACCAGATGGTCAACACCAAAATCAGATTAATTATATTCTTTGCAGCCAAAGATGGAGAAGCTCTATACAGTCAGCAAAAACAAGACCAGGAGTTAACTGTGGCTCAGATCATGAACTCCTTATTGTAAAATTCAGACTTAAATCGAAGAGAGTAGGGAAAACCACTAGACCATTCAGGTATGACCTAAATCAAATCCCTAATGATTTTACAGTGGAAGTGACAAAAAGATTCATACCAGTTAGGCAGCATCACTACGAACAAAACTAATGAAGGCGATGGAATTCCAGTTGAGCTATTTCAAATCCTAAAAGATGATGCTGTGAAAGTGCTACACTCAATATGCCAGCAAATTTGGAAAACTCAGCAGGGGCCACAAGACTGGAAAAGATCAGTTTTCCAATCCCAAAGAAGGACAATGCCAAAGAATGTTCGAACTATCACACAATTGAACTCATCTCACACTCTATCAAAGAAATGCTCAAAATTTTCCAAGCCAGGTTTCAACAGCACATGAACCATAAACTTCCAGATGTTCAAAGTGGATTTAGAAAAGGCAGAGGAACCAGAGATCAAATTGCCAACATCCACTGGATCATCGAAAAAGCAAAGAAGTTCCAGAAAAACATCTCCTTTTGCTTTATTGACTATGCCAAAGTCTTTGACTGTGTAGATCACAACAAACTGTGGAAAATCCCTCAAGAGATGGAAATACCAGACCACCTGACCTGCCTTCTCAGAAATCGGTATGCAGGTCAAGAAGCAACAGTTAGAACTGGACATGGAACAACAGACTGGTTCCAAATTGGGAAAGGAGTACATCAAGACTGTATATTGTCACCCTGCTTATTTAACTTATATGCACAGTACATTGTGTGAAACCCCGGGCTCGGTGAATCACAAGCTGGAATCAAGATTGCTGGGAGAAATATCAATAACCTCAGATATACAGATGATACCACTCTTATGGCAGAAAGTGAAGAAGAACTAAAGAGCCTCTTGATGAAAGTGAAAGAAGAGAGTGAAAAGCCTGGCTTAAAACTCAACATTCAAAAAACAAAGATCATGGCATCTGGTCCCATCACTTCATGGCAAATAAATGGAGAAATAATGGAAACAGTGAGACTTTTTTTTTTTTCCTTTGGACTCCAAAATCACTGCAGATGGTGACTATAGCCATGAAATTAAAAGATGCTTGCTGCTTGGAAGAAAAGTTATGACCAACCTAGACAGCATATTAAAAAGCAGAGACATTACTTTGCCAGCAAAGGTTCATCTAGTCAAAGCTATGGCTTTTGTCTGGTCGTGTCTGGATGTGAGAACTGGACTATAAAGAAAGCTGAGTGCCAAAGAATTGATGCTTTTGAACTGTGGTGTTGGAGAAGACTCTTGAGAGTCCCTTGAACTGCAAGGAGATCCAACCAGTCTATCCTAAAGGAAATCAGTCCTGAATATTCATTGGAAGGACTGATGTTGAAGCTGAAACTCCAATACTTTGGCCACCTGATGCAAAGAACTGACTCACTGGAAAAGATGCTGGGCAAGATTGAAGGTGGGAGGAGAAGGGGATGACAGAGGATGAGATGGTTGAATGGCATCACCAACTCAACAGACATGCGTTTGAGCAAGCTCAGGGAGTTGGTGATGGACAGGGAAGCCTGGTATGCTGCATTCCATGGGGTCACAAAGAGTCTAACATGACTGAGTGACTGAACTGATCTGATGCACACAGGAAAGAAAGAGGTTAAAAAAAAAAGAGGGAGAGGCAAAGACAGAGTTAGAGAGACTGAGAGACAGCAAGAGAGGAGGAATGAGTATAAGTCACCGACTTTTCATAAATCAGTCCATGTGTTAGAACCCAATCTCATTGTCCATTCACTAAAAACAGTGAGGATTATACAAGGATGTGTAACCAGGAACCAGGAACCCTGGGAGCCACAATGGGGGCAGCCCACCACATAAGCCAAGATGAAACACTCGGATCTGAATCTAAACACAACAAGGGGACTTGGAAGGCTGTAGGCCAGAGAGGACAATGTCTGAATTTCATTTAATTTAAACTCTCCAACAGGAGGACTGGGAAACAGGCAGGAAGGGGAGTGAGTGGCTTTCCCTAGGCTTGTTGCAGTTGTTTATAAGTCTATACACCTGATGCTCTCCCTAGGAAGTAGACACCAGAATGACCTCATTGTGCAGATGGGTAGCTTGGGGACCCTGAGAGGCATGTTGCTTGTCAAGGGACACATCACTGATGAGAAGGAGAAGCTGGGTCTGAACCCAGCTATGTCTTTAGAGTTGGGGTCCTTATTGCACCCAGGCCTCCCTGAAACCATGGAGTGGGTTGTATTGGTATCACTGTGCATGGACATGGCATGGAGTTGGGGGTGAACAATCATCAGTGCAGAAGTACCCTTGGGAGTTTTATGTAAGTGGTAAGTCCAAATAAGGGGATCCCAGGAAGTGACCTCAATTCCCTGGCAATGAAACCAACGAACTCAAGAGAATTCAGTAAGTGAACAGATAAAAAGAAAAAGAAAGTAAAGTTGCTCAGTCGTGTCAGACTCTTTGCAACACCATGGACTGTAGTCTACCAGGCTCCTCTGTCCATGGGATTCTCCAGGCAAGAATACTAGAGTGGGTTGCCATTTCCTTCTCCAGGGGATCTTCCCAACCCAGGGACTGAACCCGGGTCTCCCACATTGCAGGCAGACGCTTTACACTCTGAGCCACCAGGGAAGCTAGGGCTTATCAAATGTAAAGTTAACTGCAATTCAAATAACCCTCTGCTCAATTTCATATCACTAAAATTATACGAACACTTAAAATTTGTATTTTATTTTCAGTAGTCAATATGCCCAGAGCAACTAGCTAGATGCTGCAGAAAATAAATGGTATTTTGCCTACAATTTACTTATAAACACACTAGGTAAAGACTTGTAAATGTGAAAAAGGAATAAAATAATAAAATTTAAGCATTTTTAATTTTGCAATTCTAGACCATTAAGTACATTCACAACACTATACAACCATCACCACTGTCTAGTTTCAAAATACTTTATTCTTCCAAATAAAACCCTTTATCTGATGCATGCAGTCCCCAATTCCTCCCTCCCCCAGCCCCTGGCAACCCTTAATCCCCTTTCTTTCTCTGTTTCTTCACATATTCTCAATGTTTCCTATAAATGAAATTATACAAAAGTGGTTTTTTGTGTCTGCCCACATGTTTAAGAGGAACCGGTGAATTTTTGGTTTTGTTTTTATCTGAAATAGCATTTTTGTTACTTGAAAGGGAAATCCAGATGGATTAAAGATGAAATGTACAAAATGAAGCCATTAGTAAATATGTGCATAAAAATGGCATACACACATGGTTCTAAGTGTGACACCAAAGGACATGAAACAGTATACTCCTCCTAAAAAGGAAAAGTCATGTGAGAAAGAACATATGGAAGAGAAACAGACTCACAGACATAGAAAACAGACTTGTGGAGAGAACAAGACAGTGCAGGAGTAGGTGAACGTGGAGTATATCTCTCTGAGAGTAGCTGTTCTGAAATGAATATATGAAAACGAATATATAGAACCAATGGAAAAGAATATATCAGTTCAGTTCAGTTCTGTCGCTCAGTCGTGTCTGACTCTTTGCAACCCCATGAATCACAGCACGCCAGGCCTCCCTGTCCATCACCAACTCCCGGAGTTCACTCAGACCCATGTCCATTGAGTCAGTGATGCCATCCAGCCATCTCATCCTCTGTCGTCCCCTTCTCCTCCTGCCCCCAAACCCTCCCAGCATCAGAGTCTTTTCCAATGAGTCAACTCTTCACTGGCCAAAGTACTGGAGTTTCAGCTTTACCATCATTCCTTCCAAAGAACACCCAGGACTGATCTCCTTCAGAATGGACTGGTTGGATCTCCTTGCAGTCCAAGGGATTCTCAAGAGTCTTCTGCAGCACCACAATTCAAAAGCATCAATTCTTCAGTGCTCAGCCTTCTTCACAGTCCAACTCTCACATCCATACATGACTACTGGAAAAACTATAGCCTTGACTAGATGGACCTTTATTGACAAAGTAATGTCTCTGCTTTTTAATCTGCTGTCTAGGTTGGTCATAACTTTCCTTCCAAGGAGTAAGTGTCTTTTAATTTCATGGCTGCAGTCATCATCTGCAGTGATTTTGGAACCCAGAAAAATAAAGTCAGCCACTGTTTCTACTGTCTCCCCATCTATTTGCCATGAAGTAATGGGACCGGATGCCATGATCTTTGTTTTCTGAATGTTGAGCTTTAAGCCAACTTTTTCACTCTCTTGTTTCACTTTCATCAAGAGGCTCTTTAGTTCTTCTTCAGTTCCTGCCATAACGGTGATATCATCTGCATATCTGAGGTTATTGATATTTCTCCCAGCAATCTTGATTCCAGCTTGTGTTTCCTCCAGCCCAGCGTTTCTCATGATGTACTATGCATATAAATTAAACAAGTAGGGTGACAATATACAGCCTTGACGTACTCCTTTTCCTATTTGGAACCACTCATCATTAGAGAAATGCAGATAAAAACTCAATATCACCTCACACTGGTCAGAATGGCCATCATCAAAAATCTACAAACAATAAATGCTGGAGAGGATGTGAAGAAAAGGCAATGCTCTTGCACTGCTGGTGGGAATGTAAATTGGCACAGCCACTATGGAAGGTGGTATGGAGATTCCTTTAAAAACTAGGAAACAAAAATTGAAAAGACACATGTCCCATTGTTCATTGCAGCACTATTTGCAATAGCTAGTACATGAAGCAACCTAGATGTCCACTGACAGATGAATGGATAAAGAAGTTGTGGTACATATACCCATTAGAATATTGCTCAGCCATAAAAAGGAAGGCTTTGAGCCAGTTCTAATGAAGTGGATGAACCTAGAACCTATTATACAGAGTGAAGTAGTCAGAAAGAGAAAAATAAATGTCATATTCTAATGCATATATATGGAATCTAGAAAAATGGTACTGAAGAATTTATTTAAGGGCAGCAATGGAGAAACAGACATAGAGAATAGACTTATGGACATAGGAAAGGGGAGGAGAGAGTGAGATGTATAGAAAGAGTAACATGGAAACTTATATTACCATATGTAAATTACATAGCCAATGGGAATTTGCTGTATGGTTCAGGAAACTCAAACAGGGGCTCTGTATCAACCTAGCTAGAGGGATGGGATGGGGAGGCAGATGGGAGGGAGGTTCAAAAGGGAGGAGTTATATGTACCTATGGCTGATTCATGTTGAAGTTTGACAGAAAACAACAAAATTCTGTAAAGCAATTATCCTTCAATAAAAAAAATTAATTTAAAAAAAAAAGACTTGTGGTTGCCTAGGAGAAGTTGGGGGTGAGGGTTGGACTGGGAGTTTGGGACTAGCAGATGCAAATTATTATACAGAGAATGGATAAACAACAAAGTCCTATTGTATAGCACAGAGACCAATACTCAATATCTTATAATAAATCATAATTGTTAAATGTATAGAGAGATGCTTAACTCAATAGCAACTAAAAAATGTTAAGTTAAAACAGCAAAGAGATGGCATTCCACACCTGATAGATGACTAAATATTAGCTAACAATTATTTATGAAAGAAACTTACAAGGATTACAGTGAAAGTTACATCATCTCCATTGCATGAGTACTTGATCAAATTATACCTACATATAAAGCCTCTGATGCTGGGAGGGATTGGGGGCAGGAGAAGGGGACGACAGAGGATGAGATGGCTGGATGGCATCACCAACTCAACGGACGTGAGTTTGAGTGAACTCCGGGAGTTGGTGATGGAGAGGGAGGCCTGGCGTGCTGCGATTCATGGGGTCGCAAAGAGTCAGACACGACTGAGCGACTGAACTCAACTGATACACTATGATCCAGATATATTCATTCAGGTATAATTCTCTAAAATATTATCATATAAATTCTTGAGGAAACATGTATTAAATGTTTATTGCAGACAATCTTGTCCAACTTTCAATGTTCCACACTCTTGGCCTGGACTTCCTTGGCTTCCTGTTTGCCTTCCCTGCCTCTTCCTCACTTCCTCCAATAACCATAGCATCCAGGGACTGGGCTGAGCAGGCAGCAGAATTTTCCAAGAAATAACTTCTCCAAGATGTCCAATCTGGTGACTGTCTCATGATGAGAGCCACAGGCCGATGTGCTAATTCAGACACAGATTGGTGAAATCCAGCCACTCCAAAGCCTAAAAACAAGTTGAGAAAAATTTCTGCCACCCAGGAGAAGAAAAGCACCACACTCTAGCAAAACCACTGCTAAGTTATCCACTAGCACTATAAGAACTTAGAAGGAACTAGCTGAAATAACCTTGATTCTCCCCTCCTAACTTGCTGGGCCAATGGAGACAACATTGATGAGTAGAAATCGACTACACTTGGTCCCCCAGGTTCTGTATGTGAAAGTGATATGTTCTTTCTGGATATCACATTTTTATCTTATTGTTCACACCAAATATTTCTTTTAAATTTTTTATTTTATATTGGAATATAAGCTGGCTAGAATGTTTGGCTAGTTTCAAGTGTATAGCAAAGTGATTCAGTTATACATATACATGCATCTCTTCTTTTTCAAACTCTTTTCCCATTTAGGTTATTATGGAGTATTGAGTAGAGTTCTCTGTGCTACACAGTAGGTCATTGTGGGTTATCTATTTTAAATAAAGCAATGTGTGGCTTTCCCTCGGTGGTAAAGAATCAGCCTGCCAATGCAAGAGACTCGTGATTGATCCCTGATCTGGGAGGATTCCATGTGCCTTGGAGCAAATAAGCCCATGTGTCAGAATTACTGAGCCTGTGCTCTAGAGTCCAAGAGCCACAACCACTGGTCCACATGACACAACTCCTGAAGTCAGCGTACCCTAGGCCCTGTGCTCCCCCACAAAAGAAGCCTCTGCAATGAGAAGCCCATGCACCACAAGAAAGTAAGCCCACACACTACTGAAGAGTAGCCTCCGCTCTCTGCAACTAGAGAACACAGCAATGAAGTCCCAACACAGTCAAAAATAAATAAAAATTTTTAAAAATATAATACAATGTTCTGCACCAAAACCCATAACAGTAACATCCACAGTCCAGGAATCATCTGTCTGGACATCCTTAAAGACAAACAGAGCATCTTTGACAATTTCAAAGGTTTTGCTGGCAGTTTGTTCTCTTTTGACTGACTGCAACCCTGTGGATCCTCTGCTCAGATGTATAGACATTCAGTATGTGATCAATGAGCAGAAAATGACAGGATAACTGGTAAATGGACCAAGAAATATACAACATAAATCACATAATTTGTGTGCAATGTTAAGGAACTGAAGGCATCTTATCAGGATGCTGCAAATCTTCAGAGCCTCTACTTACAAATTCTGTGGACATCTTACACTGATTCTGCTCTCTGCTTTGTCCTTTGAAGACTGGGAGACTCCCCCAAAACATAAATGGTACCAAGAACAGAATTTTGTAGCTATAGACACTTATGTTTAAAATGCCTACTTGCAAGTTCTGTTTCTTTCCTCTGTAAAAACATGTTTTTATATACTAAAAACGCTGTTCCTGAACCTATAAAATATTAGAGTGCGTTTTAGCCTAATTCATTATTTTCATGAAGTTATAAAAGACTGGAATCAAGATTGCTGGGAGAAATATCAATAACCTCAGATATGAAGATGACACCACCCTTATGGCAGAAAGTGAAGAGGAACTAAAGAGCCTTTTGATGAAAGTGAAAGAGGAGAGTGAAAAAGTTGGCTTAAAACACAACATTCAGAAAACTAAGATCATGGCATCTGGTCCCATCACTTCATGGCAAATAGATGGGGAAACAGCGGAAACAGTGACAGACTTTATTTGGGGGGCTCCAAAATCACTGCAGATGGTGACTGCAGCCATGAAATTAAAAGATGCTTGCTCCTTGGAAGAAAAGTTATGACCAACCGAGACAGCATATTAAAAAGCAGAGACATTACTTTGCCAATAAAGTTCCGTCTAGTCAAAGCTATGGTTTTTCCAGTAGTCGTATAGATGTGTTGGACTGTAAAGAAAGCTGAGTGCCAAAGAATTGATGCTTTTGAACTGTGGTGTTGGAGAAGACTCTTGAGAGTCCCTTGGACTGCAAGAAGATCCAATCAGTCCACCCTAAAGGAAATCAGTCCTGGGTGTTCATTGGAAGGACTGATGCTGAAGCTGAAACTCCAATACTTTGGCCACCTGATGCGAAGAGCTGACTCATTTGAAAAGACTTTGATGCTGGGAAAGATTGAAGGCGGGAGAAGAAGGGGAAGACAGAGGATGAGATGGTTGGATGGCATCACCGACTTAATGGACATGAGTTTGAGTAAAGTCCAGGAGTTGGTGATGGACAAAGAGGCTTGGCATGCTACAGTCCATGGGGTCACAAAGAGTTGAACACAACTGAGTGACTGGACTGAACTGAACTGATAAAAGACTAGGAATTATGTAATTTGTATTAAAATGCAGATATATTTCCGAGTATGCAGTTTAAGCTTTTGCAAAATAAAAAAGTTCTACTTTTTACTTTTGTCAGTTCATAATAAGATTTCCTATTACCATTTGTAGCTCAGAGAACACCTAACATACATCTCAAATATAAAAGAAACGCTTCGGAAGGCACTAAAAAATTGTTTTTTGCAACCTTATTTTTGCTGGTGGGAAACTGGAGATAAGTTGGAGTTAGGCAATCTGTTTTAGAAAGATAAAGGCTAAGCTGTTACAGAAGAGATCCCAAAATAAAATGAATCAAACAAAATAAAATATTATTTTCTCTTAGGTCCAGAGATGTATTACAGAGTCCAGAGTTAAAAACCCAAGTTCCATCAATATTGTTGCTTTGTTATTTCCTAGATATTTATTCAATCAACCATCATTCAGTCAGTATCCCTGGGAAAGACTGATAATTTCTCATCAATACTTATCCTTCCCTTCTACCTTTGAACATGTCCATGTTTTAGACACTTGACTATTCACGTAATGTAGAGACCACACTTTCGGTCCCATGTGGTCAAAGGTGCATAACAGTAAATGAGTTGATAAATGCTGAAGCTGGATAATGGATACAGAAGGATTATTACACTATTCTTCTTACTCAGCATATTAAAAACAAAGACATTGATTTCTGACAAAGGTCTGTACGGTCAAGGCTAGGGTTTTTCCAGCAGGCATGTATGGTTGTGAGAGTCGCACCATAGAGAAGACTGAACACTGAAGAACTGATGCTTTCAAATTGTAGTGCTAGAAAAGACTCCTGAGAGACCCTTGGACATTAAGATCAAACCAGTCAAACCTAAAGGAAATCAACCCTGAATATTCATTGGAAGGACTAATGCTGAAGCTGAAGCTTCAATAATTTGACCACTTGATGCGAAGAGCCAACTCATTAGAAGAGACTTTGATGCTGGGAAAGATTGAAAACAAAAGGAGAAGGATGAGATGGTTAGATGGCATTGCCAACACAATGGACATGAATCTGAGCAAACTCCAGGAAGATAGTGAAAGACAGGTGAGCTGAGCATGCGGCAATCAATGGAGTTGCAAAGAGCTGGACACGATTTGGTGACTGAAAAACAATCCTTAAATTTTTCAATAATAAAAAGTTTTTATGACAGTTAAATTTTTTAAGCTTTTTTACCTTTATAAAATTGAAGTTAGATGATTTAAAATGTTCTGTTAATTTCTGCTATATGTCAAAAGATTCTGGAATACATATATATATCTGTCTCTTATACACATCTCCAGGCAAGAATACTAGAGTGGGTTGCCATTTCCTTCTCCAGGGGATCTTCCCAACCCAGGGACTGAACCCGGGTCTCCCACATTGCAGGCAGACGCATATATATATATATGCATTCTTTTTTTTATATTCTTTTCCATTATGGTTTCTGACAAGATATTGAAATACTTCTCTGTGTTGTACAGTTGGACCTTGTTATTTATCCATTTTATATATACTAGTTTACATCTGCTAACCCAAAACTTTTTACAGCTTTTAATCTATTTGGATTTTTGTGAATTGCAATAAATTAAAGAATCAATTTTGGATAACATAATAAATTTGTATTTGCTCCTGTTATCATGAAAATATCTTTAATATAGTTTTTCACTTTTAAAATACCTTTTCCATATTGTATCTTTTATCATTGCACACTCAGTTGCTTCAGTCATGTCCAACTCTTTGTGATCCTATGGACTATAGCCTGCCAGACTCCGCTATCTATGGGATTCTCCATACAAGAATACTGGAATGGGATGCCATACCCCGCTCCAGGGGATCTTCCTGACCCAGTGATCTAACCCACATCTCTTGGGTCTCATGCATTGGCAAGCAGATTCTTTACTACTAATGCCACCTGGGAAGCCCAGCTTTTATCATTATATTTCTATAATCATAAATATTACTTACAATTTAACAAAAAGAGGACTTCCCTGGTGGCCCAATGGATGTGAATCTGCCTGCCAGTGCAGGGGACACAGGTTCAGTCCCTTGTCAGATAAGATGTCACATGCTTCAGAGCACCTAAGCCCATGCACCACAACTTCTGAGCTCTTCAATCTAGAGCCCACAAGATGCAACCACAGAGCCCATGTGCACCTCCTGAAACCTGCAAGCTCTAGGGCCCGTGAGCCACAACTAATGAAACCCTGTGCTGCAACTACTGAAGCCTGTGTGCCTGTAGCTTGCGCTCTACAAGAGAAACCACCACAACAAGAAGCAACGCTGCAACAGAAGAGTAGACCCGACCATCCACAACCAGAGAAAGTGTGCACATGGCAACGAAAATTCAGTGCAACCAAAAATATCAAAGTAGTTTCCTGAGACATACAGCAAATTCCCATTAGCTATCTATTTTACATATGGTAATGTAAGCTCCACAGGGGCTCTGTATCAACCTAGATGAGTGGGATGGGTGGGGGTGGGGAGAAAGGAGGGAGGTTCAAAAGGGAGGGGATACATGTATAGCTATGGCTGATTCATGTTGAGGTTTGACAGAAAACAACAAAATTCTGTAAAGCAATTATCCTTCAACTAAAAATAAATTTTTAAAAAATATCAAACGAATAAATATTTTTTTTCAGTTAACAAAAACAGAAGGAAAGGAAGGAGGGAAAAGAAGAAGGAAGGAATTCCAAGACTTAGAACAAAGAAATCTTAGAACTCTATATTGTTATCTTGAGAAATTCTTGGCCACCCAAGGGTACCTCTTGGATGATGCAACTCACTGAAACAAGAATAACACAGGGAAGAAATAGTTGGCCCAGGAACTCATTTAGATCAGCACAGGCCTCCTATCTACGGGCCTCTCCAGGGACCATCAACACTCTCCAAGGTCTAGAGCTGAGATCAAGTCCCTCTGGTCATTGTTAATTTGGAGGCAAAGTCAAGAAATCTTCCTGTTGGACAGAATGACTATAGGGATATTTCCTTGCTCAGAAGCACCACCTCTGCATCTTCTAAAGGAAGGACAAAGTCAGGGAAGCCCAGGAAGCCTTAACCATATTTGTGGCTTTTGCTCCAGTGTTGGAAAGGATGCCTTTCAGGCAGCCTCCACTAAGAGCATCTCTTGTTGGCCTAGAGAACACAAGTGAAGACAAATTATTCTCAAATTATTCTCATTCAACTCCATTTTCCCCTAAAACTGTCCATTCTGAGAACTCATGAGTGTAAAAGCCATAAATAGAGATCAGATTCTTATTTATCATCCTCCTGAATTACCCTTCAGGGGGAGAGAGGTGAATGCTTTTTTCTTCCTTTGTTCTAGACTAAATCCTCTGTCTATTGTTCCACACGTTCTAGGTTGTCTTTTCTCTCTTCTCTTTTTTTCTTTATGATCTCTGTGATACACAGAAGGTGCTCCAAATTTGACTTGATTTTATCCAAATCCTCTGGTAAAAAGTCAGAGAATAGCACAGTCTTCACGGACTCTCATGTTAAATCCTGAGAGTACAGTGCAAACATTGGATATAACTTCACAGAAATCCCTTGGAGTCACTGATGTGCACAGCCATTGCCTTCAATTTGAGGGCTTGCTCCTATCTGGTTTCTGTGAAACCACCATCTCTGGTGCCACTTGCGCTTGTGTTGACACAGAAGGGGAAAAGGTTTCCATTCAGTATCAGAGATACCCAAGGATACTGTTCCCCAATCTTCAGAATTTCTCAGCTGGAACAGACTTTAGAAACCATCTAGTTTTCTTGATTTGTTTTTTTGGTAAGAAAGTCAAGTGAATTATTCATGAACTTACAGGGACAGAGGAAGGTTTTGTGCCATCATCAGCTGTCACAATACCTCTGCCAATCATACAAACATGCATCATGGACGATCAGCCAAATGGCCGGCCAACATGCTTATTGCTTGCTCACTATGCCAGTGAGCCTTCCTGTGGTTTGAACTCCATTCTTTTTGGAACTGGAAACAGTACTTCTGAGTGCACTGGTGGCTATTTCCAACTCCCTTCATTTCCTTCTCCAATCTCAATAATCTCTTTTTTCTCTCTTTCCTCTCTAAGTTTGATTCTCTATACTCTTCCTTCCCACCGTCTCCACCTTAGCCAATAGATTATTGCCCTGAGCTGGAAAGGGTTGATGAGGTCTGACATGGCAAGGTTGCCTCTGCTACACAATCTGTCCTGGTTCAGCCCTGAAACTTTATTCATGACACTTCATCCCCAGTAATGCTCCGAGACTCATAGCACACTGGAGATTCTTTTCTGTTCTTGTGCCTCTGAAGGAAAACCCAAATGCTCCATGGAAGCTGGCAACACAACCAGAGTCACTGTGTTTGTTCTCCAAGGACTATCCAACAACCCTCAGATCCAGATAGTACTCTTTGTCACATTCCTGGTGATTTACCTCCTGACCCTCACAGGGAACCTGCTGATGCTGCTGGTGATCAGGACTGATTCCCACCTCCACACCCCCATGTACTTCTTCCTCACTCACCTCTCCTTCCTGGATGCTTTCTATTCCTCAATCATGGTGCCAAAGCTGCTAAAGAACCTTCTTTACAACTGGAAGACTATCTCCTTCCTTGAATGCTTCACCCAGATCTCTTTGGTCATATTTTCTGGGGCCACTGAAGCTTGCCTCCTTTCGGTCATGGCCTATGACCGGTACCAGGCCGTGTGCCGCCCGCTGCTGTATGTGGTAACTATGAACAAGAAGGTGTGTGCTGGCCTGGTGGGAGCCTCCTGGGCCATAGGAATGGGGACTGGCCTGCTTAACACCATCCTCCTGGCTCAGCAGGATTTCTGTGGCCCCAACCTCATCCACAGTTTTGCCTGTGAGCTTCCTCCAGTGCTCCTGTTGGCCTGTTCTGACCCCTACATGAGCACTGCCTCCATCCTGACTACCTTGGTGGTCCTGGGCCTTGGTTCTCTTGTCCTACTGGTGGGTTCTTACACCCGTATTATCCTGACAGCCCTGGGGATCAACTCTGCCACAGGTTGGAACAAGATCTTCTCTACCTGTTCATCTCATTTTCTTGTGGTCACCACTTTTTATGGTTCAGGAATTTTCAGGTATGTCATTGTTATACCTTTGAATGTAAATGTAGGATATTTTTCACACTAAGTAAACTTGCTCTGTAGACAGAGCATTGCAGAGTAGCAGGAAAAGAATTGTACTAGAATCAGTAGGCCTAGATTCTAGTTCTGGCTCTGCTGGCCTGATGTGTGAATTATTTTAAAAAATCAATTTTCTTTCTGAGGCCTCAATTGTCTACTCTGAAAAACAAGCTAATATAAGGAGTCAAGATTTTCTTACTTTCATTAACCTATGATTTTCAGAGTCATCAAAAGAAAATCACAGGGCCTCTGGTAGACATTTATTCAGTGCTAAACAAGAAAATAAAATAAAATACATCATCCTTGAAACAGACGCCATTTGTCCTTCTTACTGGAAGTTCATGTCTCCACAGATTATTTCTGGTTTATTTGTTAAGCATCTACTATACAAGAGCTGCTTTACATAATCAAGCTCAACTTTAATATGTATCCCAACACAGGAGAAATATTATTAATGTCAACTTCTGGTAAGAAACCTGAGTTTCAGGAGTACCTTACAAAAGTTGCCAGAACCAGCTAGGAATGGAACCTAAATATAAACCAAGTCTCCCTGACTTGAAACTGCAAGTTCTTTTCTACCATGTTTCTCTCAAACATAAACAGCTCTAGTTGATGTGTCCTTGCCTCCTAGGAAACAGTAACTAAAGGTCTGTGCTCTCTACTAGTGAAATGGAGATGGATTTGCACAAATTGCTCTACACTTTTCTCACTTGTTTGTTACTTGGTAAGAAGTGTGGCATGGGAAAAAATAAAGAAAGCTCTAGGAGAGCTCATCTGAGCCTGAGGACAAATCTCTGCAGCTCTTTTTGTCTCAGTTTCCTCATTTGCCACAAGGGGGTACAAGATTTCTCCTACCTACTTCACAGATATGTTAGGAGGGATAAATTAAAAATTAAAAAATGACAGTAAAGTGAATACCTTTTTTAATCAAGCACAGCAAACCCAAAAAGAACATTTCAATGATAATGGCACAATTGCAAAAAAAAAAAAAATTAATGCTTCTTTGGAAAATACTCTCAGTAACACTTAACAAGTTACATTCAAAATTTTAGTCTTACTCTTTTGGATTCATATCTCAAGCTAAACACAAAATTTTTATATTTCACTTTATTTACAAAGCTTAGCTTGTTTTCTAAGCCAAAGACAAACATACTAAAAAGGACAAAATTTTATTCTACACATTATAAAAATAATGTGCTGTGATTCTGAGGTAACTCCCCATAAATGTTTGGGGAAAATGACAACATTATTTGGACTAGCATATAGTTTTGTAAGGAATAATCATCATATGATGCAAACAAACAGCTGTATATATAAGAAAAAAGAAAAGGAAAAAAAATCCTCATATTGTCATCATAATTATTAAGGAAAAGTACTTTGAAAAGTGAAGTGTTACAGAAATGCATGAAATCATTTTTTGTTCTAATCTGTAGCACTTGATATGCTACAGAACTTGCTTTTTCCTTGGGGCAGCTCCTATAAGGTTTTGTGTAATTCATCCATAGAGGTGTTTAAAGGCAGAAATGACAGACTTCTCACAGATAATACAGTCATCTCTAGATGCTTCTACCAGTGATAGCTGACTCAGCCCTGAGCACCCTCTTTGCAGAGTCTGGGGTGAAATGAACCATGGCTGCCAACATCATTGCGGCCACTGTCCTGAGTTCATTTCTGTCCTTTGTGCAATTCTCTTCAAGGTACATGACTCCACCTTCCGGCTCAGTCCTGGAGCAAGTGCTATCCTTGCAGTACAGTGTGGTGACCCCACTACTGAACCCCCTTATCTACAGTTTGAAGAACCAGGAGGTGAAAACAGCTCTAAGGAGGATGCTGACCAGGAAACCCAGGCTTACCTTCTAAGCAAGGCTCTACTGCTTCCTCATAATAAGAGGAAAAGTCATGGGAAAGAAGAGGAGATGGAGAGAGCTTCATCTCTAAGCTTACTTATTTAGAGATGTTTTTCAGCAAGAAAAACAGAAGCCTTAGTTCCTCTGACCCCAGTGCCTTCCCACAGTCAAGCAAGATGGGAAAACCTCCACAGAACTAATGGCAGCCATCCATAGAGGACCCAATCACCACACAAGAAAATCTTATCAATAAACATCTGGATGATCATCAAAAAACAAAAACAGAACCACTATCTATCCAGCAATTCCACTTTTGGGAATATATCCAAAGGAAATGAAAACACTAACTCAAAAAGTTATCTGCACCCCCAAGTTCATGGCAGCATTATTTACAATACCCAACACACAGAAAGAAACTAGGTTTCCTTAAGGGATGAATAGATAAAGAAGCATGGATAAAGTAATGGAATATTATTCATTCATTAAAAAAAAAGGAAGAAACTCTACCATTTGTGACAACATGGATGGACTGTGAAGGCATTATTATGCTCAGTGAAAAAAATCAGACAAAGACAGACAAATACAATATGATCTCACTTACATGCAGAACCTAGGGAAAAACTGAACTCATAGAAAAAGAGATCAGACATGTAGTTATCAGGAGTGGATGGTAGGAGGAAAGTAAAGTAATTAAAAGGTACAAATTTTCAGGGTAAGATAAGTACAATATGAAGATTGTAGTTAACACCACTGTATGATGTATAGGAAATCTGGTAAGTGAGTAAATCTTAAGAATTCTCATCACAATGAGAAAAGTTTTTACTTTCTTTTTCTTCTTGCTTTTCTTTATATTATATCTTTATGAGATGATGGAATTTTTTTTTTTTGAGGAATAGAAAAGAGGTTTATTTCAATCAAACTGAGGACTATCACCCAAAAGACAGCCTTTTAGATAACTCTGAGAAACTGCTCTGTTGAACCATTTTTTTTAGCGTAGACATATACCTTATCAGAAGACAGAATACCCATCAAAGATGACCTGGGAATATTCTTTCAAGGTTCCAAAAGAGATAGGTTTTTAGTAAATATCGAGCGAGATAGCAGGACCCTGGCGTCTAGGAAGAGAACCTTATCTTCAAGAGATTAAGTATGGATGTCATAAGAAGGGAGTTCTTTATCCTATCTTCAAAACAGACATTCTTTACCTTAATGGTTAAAAATCAGACATGCCATGATGTGGCAGGTTTTTGACAGGCTCTTCAAGTTCACACAAACTTCAGGCTGAACCACGTATAAGGCAAAATGACTCCCTCAAAACCCAACGTATGAAAATTTTCTCCATCAGAGGGAACTTTCAAGATTTTCCCAGTTAGAAGTTTCAAGATGATGGATATTAACTGGACATATTGCAATACTCATTTATATATATATATCGAGCCACTCTGCTGTATGCCTTGAACTTATACACTAATGTATGTCAATTATCTCTCCATAAAACTAGGGGGGAAAAGTAAAGACTATCTTCACAGCTCCACCAGCCATTTCCACAGCTACTGCTTCTCTCTCTCATTTCATGCCTGTTCCACCCCTCCTCTTTTGTCTTTCCCTCACTCTTTTACTTTTGTCTATGCACAAAGTGGAAATCTGACCACTAGCAAATTTCCCACTTCATACTATGAGGGTCCCGTCTTAATACTCAGACCCAACTCCTACTTGGTTCCCAAACTGAAAACTACCTGGCAAATCTAAAGCTCCACAGTAACCTGGAAAGAAATGAGATAAAATAAGTGTGTCATCTGTATTTTTCTTAACTAGAAATACCTAAATCAGAACATAACAAACAATAAATCCTGAATAACTATTTGTTGATTAAGGAATGCACAAAGGTATGAATGATCAGTCTGTCTCAGGAGTCCATTCTCTTGCATGATCCTAGGAAACAGAGCATATTTTCCTCTAAAGCATAAGCCCTGAGAGCAAAATCCTGTCTAATGATTCTGTATGTATTAAGTCCTATCACTTAATTGGCTTTCAATTAGTGTGCAAAAAAAAAAGAAGAATGAATGAATGAATTAATGAGAGAGAAGGGAGAGAAGGAACATATGAAAAGAAACATTTAATTTTGTCCAATAAAATTCCTGCCTTCACAACAATATACATGTCAGCAGAAAGTAGCATGAAAGAGATCAGGATAGAAAGAGAGAAAAAGAGCCCATATTTTGCGACACCACTGAGGGTCATACTCGTAAGAGCTTGCTGAAACACGTGCACTCCGTCACCCCAGCCCGAGTCTCTCCACCACCCACTTGAGCCCAGACCACTTGAGATCCGTGACTTGGCTCAAGACTTGTTCCAACCCTAGAGGAAGGAGAAGCAGTTGGAGAAAGTAAAACAAAAGTTCAGCTACCAGCCCATCTCCCATTCAGCTCCAAAGAGAGCTCCTTGAAAGACAATAGCAGTTGTTCCATCCAAAGACAGACAGGTCTACAACAGCTGAGACCACTTCTATGCCAGCTCCCTGATTTCTATCTGTTCTCGATCCTTTGACCCTTAGACTACAATCTTCTCTGCAACTGTCAATTTCTTCAGCAAAGTCCTCTGAAAATCATGGTCTCATATGTGATACACTCACAGAGGAAATTTCCAAGATGAAGATATTTCTCTGTAGAATGAGGCCAGGGCTAGGAGCTGAGCAAAACAGTCCCAGCTTCAGTAGCATTTCTGTTTTGACTTCTTGGTCCTTTACATTTTCCAGAGCATATGCCTTCCTGAGGGTGTCAGTTCAGTCGCTCAGTCGTGTCCAATTCTTTGCGACCCCATGGACTGCACCAGGATTCCCTGTCCATCACCAACTCCCAGAGCCTACTCAAACTCATGTCCATCATGTCGGTGATGCCATCCTACCATCTCATCCTCTGTCATCCCTTTCTCCTCCCACCTTCAATCGTGCCCAGCATCAAGGTCTTTTCAATAAGTCGGCTCTTCACATCAGGTGGCCAAAGTATTGGAG
This sequence comes from Cephalophus harveyi, assembly GCA_006410635.1. Taxonomy (NCBI): domain Eukaryota; kingdom Metazoa; phylum Chordata; class Mammalia; order Artiodactyla; family Bovidae; genus Cephalophus; species Cephalophus harveyi. Next base: position 214,841 of record SJYT01037557.1, read on the forward strand.
TTTCAGCTTCAGCATCAGTCCTTCCAATGAATATTCAGGACTGATTTCCTTTAGGATTGACTGGTTGGATCTCCTTGCAGTCTAAGGGACTCTAAAGAGTCTTCTCCAGCACCACAGTTCAAAAGCATCAATTCTTCAGTGGTCAGCTCTCTTTATAGTCCAACTCTCACATGCATACATGACTACTGGAAAAATCATAGCTTTGACTAGACAAACAAAGGGCATGAGGATGTAACTGAGGCAAAATAATAAGCAGATTGTGAGATCAGTGGAGGAATGGCCATTCAATCCTGCCCTCCCACACAACCACACACAGGGATTATTCCTACAACCCTGTAGACTTGGAGGAAAGCCTTTCACCCTATGATTAAGGAGGGAAATGCACACCTCTGAGAGATGTGTCACATTGTGTTCAAATTCAGACCAAAATCATAGGATGAATATCAAGTTATTTCCTGTGATTTATTTTTCATTAAGTATAGGAAAGGGATGCCCTGTCCACCACTTGCCTGGCCCTATATGTCCATAAACAGGCTACTGGGCCTCCATTAAGGAGCTGCTGGTCTCTGAGACAAGCGAAACATGGTCTAAATGCCAAAATACCCAGTGGGTACATAGGGTGTAGGTACTTTGTGGGTGCTAAGCAGCTTCAGTCGTGTCTAACTCTATGCGACCCTACAGACTGTAGCCTGCCAGGCTCCTCTGTCCATGGGATTCTCCAGGCAAGAATACTGGAGTGGGTTACCATGCTCTCCTCCAGGGAATCTTCTCAACCCAGGGATCAAACCCATGCCTGTTAGGTCTCCTGCATTGGCAGGTGGGTTCTTTAGCACTAGAGCCACCTGGGAAGCCCAGGTATATAGGGGAGAATGAGGGAATTAGAAAAATAAAACGTGGCTAATACAGAAATGGGCAATTTAAATTAAAGTTTTGGAATACTGGATTGTCAAAGCAGGAAAAGATCTCAGGAAAATCACTAGACCAAAATCTTAATTTAATAATGAGGAAACTGAGCCACAGAGACAGATGACTTAACCAGCTTTGGACCATCAGTGAAAAGCAGAAATAGATTTAGGACTCAAGTCTCCTGATTACCCTTCTTCACATTTTTCATAATCAAATTAGAATAAAGTTCTGCAAACACGCTCCTTAATGACCAACCAACTAACAAGAAGGAGTAATGACATACAGAGTCCCAACCACAAGGCCCCAAGGGTCAGATTCTTCTATTGCTCAGCTCTCCTCATCTAGTGATTCTCAGAAAGAGTTCCTCTCATAGCAATTTGTAAAGGGTATTTTCTTATCTTAGAGGTAAGGAAATACCTCAAAGCTGCCTCAGGTCATTCATTTCAGTTTCTTTGAGCTCCTGCCCTTACTGTCCTTTTACCACCCCACAACTTTACCTGTAAGAATCCCACCAATACTTCAAAACAAGCTTAAATCTCACTCCTCTCATGAATCTTTCCTTGAGTGCTTTTTCCCACAACTCGCCCCTCCCCCCCCACCACCAAATATAAATTATCTTTCCTCTTACGAACTTTTAGGGCACATTTCTAATCTAATGATACTTACGATACTATATCTTACACTTTAATTAATTCTTAATGTTTATCTTACCTTCCCTACTATTCCTTGAGGGATGCTTTTAGCCAACATTAGATCCCCTCCATCTAAATGTGGAGGTGATGGAATGCTAACTGAACTATTTCAAATTCTAAGACAATGTTGTTAAAGTGCTGCACTCAATATGCCAGCATATTTGGAAAACTCAGCAGTGGTCACAAGACTGAAAAAGGTCAGTTTTCATTCCAGTCCCAAAGAAGGGCAATGCCAGAGAATGTTCAAACTACTGTACAATTTCACTCATTTCACATGCTAGCAAGGTAATGCTCAAAATACTTCAAGCTAGGCTTCAGCAGTATGTCAGCTGAGCACTTCTAGAATTACAAGTTGAGTTTAGAAAAGGCAGAGGAATTAGTGATCAAATTGCCAGCATCCACTGGATCATACACAAAGCAAGGGAGTTCCAGAAAAATATTTACTTCTGCTTCATTGACTACACTAAAGCCTTTGACTGTGTAGATCACAAAAAAACTAAGGAAAATTCCTAAAGAGATAGGAATACCAGACCACCTTACCAGTGTCCTGAGAAACCTGTATGTGGATCAAGAAGCAACAGTCAGAACTGAACATGGCACAATGAACTGGTTCAAAATTGGGAGAGGAGTATGACAAGGTTGTATATTGTCACCCTGCTTATTTAACTTATATGCAGAGTACTTCATGTGAAATGTTGGGCTGAATGAATCACAAGCAGGAATCAAGATCACTGGGAAAAATATCAACAACCTCAGATATGCAGATGATACCACAGTAATGGCCAAAAGTGAAGCGGAACTAAAGAGCCCCTTGATGAAAGAAAAAGAGGGAAAATGAAAAAGCTGTCTTGAAACTCAACATTCAAAAACATTAAGACCATGGCATCAGTCCCATCACTTCATCACAAATAAAAGGGGAAAAAGTGGAAGGAGTGACAGATTTTCTTTTCCTGGACTCCAAAATCACTGCGGACAGTGACTTCAGCCATGAAATTAAAAGATGCTTGCTCACTGGAAGGAAACCTATGACAAACCTAAATAGCATGCTAAAAAGCAGACACATCGCTTTACCAGCAAAGGCCTTATACAGTCAACGCTGTGGATTTTCTCATGTATGGATGTGAGAGCTGGACCATAAAGGAGGCTGAGCGACAAAATTTGATGCTTTCGAATTGTGTTGCTGGAGAAGACACTTGAAAGTTCTTTGAACTGCAAGATCAAACCAGTCAACCCTAAAGGAAATCTACCCTGAATATTCTTTGGAGGACTTATGCGGAAACTAAAGCTCCAATACTTTGGCCACCTGATGTGAAGAGTCAACTCACTGGAAAAGAACCTGATGCCGGCAAGATGTAAGGCAAAAGGAGAAGGGGGCAACAGAGGGTGAGATGGTTACATACCATCTCCGACTCAATAGACGGGAATTTGAGCAAACCCCAGGAGACAGTGGAGGACAGAAGAGCCTGGTGTGCTGCAGTCCATGGGGTCCATGGGGGTCACAAAGAGTCAGACAAGACTTAACAACTGAACAATAACAACAATAAGATCCCCTCCATAGTTCTTTGAATAATCTAGGTGATCAATGAAGCTTTGTTGAATTGAATTGATACAGAAAGGAATCTCCATTCTTGAGTTGTTACAAGTTGAGTCTATTTCCTCTTCAGTGGAGATGAAGGTGGCTATAAGCCATGGCCATGTCTACCTCTTCACTCTATTTCTTCCCTTGTCCTCTGGGGAGAAAATACACCCAGCCACTCAAAACCAGGCCCTTTATTCAGGATGCCATCTGGCCATCTCATCCTCTGTCGTGAATAAAGGGCCTGATTTTGAATGAAATACAGGTGGAATACACTGCTGTAGTGCCTTCAGGGGGACTGTTGTTGTTGTTTAGTAGACTTCCAAGATTTTCTACAAATAACTTAAAGCCACAAGTTATATCATTTCTAACTCTCTGTGGTTTCTAGCCAAACCAACGAAGTGCTTAGGTTACAGTCCTGAAGAGACCCTTCATACCCTTACTTAAAGTTTCTAGTCTTAATTTTTATTAAAAGCAATAATATGTATTAACTAGCAATATTTATGTGATCACCAGCAGCTCTGAATTTGCATGTGATGCAGGAGACCTGGGTTCGATCCCTGGGTGGGGAAGATCCCCTGGAAAAGAAAATGGCAAACCACTCCAGTAGTCTTGCTTGTAGACAAGGACAGAGGAGCCTAGCGGGCTACAGTCCATGGGGTCGCAATGAGTCAGCCACGACTGAGCAACTTTCACTTTCTTTCAAAACCAAGAAAAGATATCCTTTTCATCATTGTTGTTGTTCAGTTGCTCAGTCACGCCTAACTTTTTTCAGTGCCATGGATTGCAGCAAGCCATGCTTCCTTGTCCTTCACTACCTCCCAGAGTTTGCTCAAACTCGTGTCCATTGAGTTGATGATACCATCCAGCCATCTTATCCTCTATCATCCCCTTCTCCTCCCGCCCCCAATCTTTCCCAGTAACAGGGTCTTTTCCAATGAGTCAGCTCTTCACACCAGGTGGCCAAAGTATTGGCGCTTCAGCATCAGTCCTTCCAATGAATATTCAGAGTTTATTCCTTTAGGATTGACTGGTTTGATCTACTTGCTGTCCATAGGGGAAAGAAAGAAAGTAAGAAAACTTTCTTTTCTTTCTTTTCTTTTATTTTTTTCCAGTCCATAGGGGACGGGAATGCAAAAGCGGGAAGTCAAGAAATACCTGAAGCAACAGGCAAGTTTGACCTTGGAGTACAAAAGAAGCAGGCAAAGGCTAACAGAGCTTTGCGAAGAGAATGCACTGGTCATAGCAAACACCATCTTCCAACAACACAAGAGACAACTCCACACATGACATCAACAGATGGTCAATACCAAAATCAGAGTGATTATATTCTTTGCAGCTGAAGATGAAGAAACTCTAAACAGTCAGCAAAAAAAAAAAAAAAAACACCTGGAGGTGACTGTGGCTCAGATCATGAGCTCCTTAATGAAAAAGTCAGACTTAAATTGAAGAAAGTAGGGAAAACCACTAGGCTATTCAGGTATGACCTAAATCAAATTCCTTACAATTATACAGTGGAAGTGACAAATAGATTCAACAGATTAGATCTAATAGATAGAGTGCCTGAAGAACTATGGACGGAGGTTTGTAACACTATACAGGAGGGGGTGACCAAAACCATGCCCAAGTGAAAGAAATGCAAGACGGTAAAATGGTTGTCTGAAAAGGCCTTACAAATAGCTGAGAAGAGAAGAGAAGTGGAAGGCAAAGGAGAAAGGGAAAGATATACCCATCTGAAGGCAGAGTTCAAGAAAATAGCAAGGAGAGATAAGAAAGCCTTCCTAAGTAAACAATGCAAAGAAATAGAAAAAAAAAAGAATAGGAAAGGCTAGAGATCTCTTCAAGAAAACTAGAGACACCAAGGGAACATTTCATGCAAAGATGGGCATAATAAAGGACAAAAGTTGCAAGAACCTAACAGAAGCAGAAGAGATTAAGAAGAGGTGGCAAGAATACACAGAAGAACTATACAAAAAAGGTCTTAAACCTGGATAAACACAATGGTGTATTCATTCACCTACAGCCAGACATCCTGGAGTGTGAAGTCAAGTGGGCCTTAGGAAACATTACTACGAACAAAGCTAGTGGAGGTGACGGAATTCCAGCTGAGTTATTTCAAATCCTAAAAGATGATTGTGTTAAAGTGTTGCGCTCGATATGTCAACAAATTTGGAAAACTCAGCAGTGGCCACAGGACTGGAAAAGGTCAGTTATTATTTCAATATCAAAGAAAGGCAATGCCAAGTAGTTTTCAGGGTCACTGAAAAAGGGTCAAAAGTTCAGAGCATCAGTCACGCATCCCTGGAGATCAGTCCTAATGGTGTCGCTACAGGGCCCAGGGCTCAGAGACGAGTTAGCTTCAAGGGGGTACAATGAAGCAAAACAAGTTAGCCACAGGGAAGAGGAATTCCAGGAACAGAAAGAGGGCAGAAGCAGCAAAGGCAGCAGGTGTTCACAGCTTCTCACAGAGCCACTGATTCAGCTTCTCAGAACATCATAGGCCAACCTGATCAAGAAGAAGAGGACAAGGCAAGTTGACTGACAGGATCTTAGCTCAACTTTCATCTAGCTTTGTCTCCTAGAAGGCTGAGGTGGAAGAGTATGGGTGAAAATTAAAACCAAAAAGATTTTCCTGACTACGTGGCAAGGAACACTGTACCACCGCCATTTTTTTTTTAACTCCAAGAAAATTGTAGGGCCATGGTACAGAGAACTTGCCTTAGGGTTTAGGTCTAAAGAAGTCGAATTAAATGTGCAAGACTTGCTGAAGGAAACCCTGGATCTCAGCCCTCTGTTAGGGAAATCTTGTTAGGAAAATTATTAAATAGAAGTGGAGTAAGTGAGACTTAAAAACTGGAAACCTGACTCTGCTTAATAAGTTTTGTTTTGAGGACTCCATTCTATCTTAAAAGACCAGGAAATAGAGAGAAAGGGATATGGTGCTGGGATTAAAGTTCTGAGAAAAAGGACAGAGGGTAAAGGAGGAAACAGATCGGGGACTCACCAAGAGTTAATTCCTATTTTATTCAGAACCTTCTTGACACCCATAATGTCATCAGTAAGCTCATCACCCAGGAACTCTGGCAGGAGTTACAGAAGGGAAATGAGAGAGCTAAGTGTTACCCAGAAAAGCAATGAGCATCCCTCTTCTCTGGTCCTTCTCTAAACTAGAGGCTTATCCCTATTGCCTTTTATGTGAGAAATCCAATACAGTAATATCTTCCTCTTGGTAAGGACTCCCTTCACTTCTCTGGGGCATCTCCAGAGGAATTCTCAACTTAATCAAATGAATTACTCTGGAAATACAGGGCATTAGATTGCAAGATCCCCAAACAGCTCAGATCGTCTACCAGTGAACTTTATGGGACTATTGGTAGATTTGGTGGTAATGACAAATTCTAAGAGCCTCTTAATACAATCAGTTCAAGTCCCACAGCTGATGTCAGATCCTGGGCAACGAAGCCAGAGGTGTGCTTGACACTGAAAAAAGAAATTATCCCAGAAGTAGACAATCTTAAAAAAGAAAATCAAAGTTGGATGCTCACACTTTCCACTTCCATGTCTTAGTGCAAAGCAACAGTGAATAAAACACCTAAGAGACTGGCATACAGATATACACACAGAAAATGAAATTGAGGGGAGTTTTCAGAAATAAACCCATCCATCTATGGTAAACTGATTTTAGACAATGATCAACAACATTAAATTGGGGGAAAATGCTGTTTTCAACAGTGCTAGGCAATTGGCTACCCATGTGCAGAGGAATGAAATTGGACTGTTTCCTCCTTCCATATGGGCTTCCCTGGTGGCTCAGAGGTTAAAGCGTTTGCCTCCGATGTGGGAGACCTGGGTTCGATCCCTAGGTCAGGAAGATTTTTTGGAGAAGGAAATGGTAACCCACTCCAGTATTCTTGCCTAGAGAATCCCATGGACAGAGAAGCCTGGTAGATTACAGTCCACGGGGTCGCAAAGAGTCGGACACGACTGAGCGACTTCACTTTCACTTTCACTTTTCTCCTTCCATATACAAAAAGTAACTCAAAATACACAAAAGGCTTAAATGTAAGAAGTAAAATTACAGTCAAAACCCTGTATCCACAGGTTCCATATCATTGGATTCAACCAACTATGTACTGAAAATATTAGAAAGAGGAAATTACAAGTTTGTAAAGGCAAAAGCTGAATTTTCCATGTGCCAGCAAATTTTTATTGATACATAACATTTACTTTGTATTACAACATTTATATAGCATTTACACCTTATTAATTATTATAAGCAACCTAGAGATGATTTAAAGCATACAGAAAGATGTGCTTAGGTTACATGCAAANTAAAGGCAAAAGCTGAATTTTCCATGTGCCAGCAAATTTTTATTGATACATAACATTTACTTTGTATTACAACATTTATGTAGCATTTACACCTTATTAATTATTATAAGCAACCTAGAGATGATTTAAAGCATACAGAAAGATGTGCTTAGGTTACATGCAAACACTATACCATTTGTATTATAGGAGACTTGAGCATATGTGGATTTTGGTATGCTCAGTGTCCTTGAACCAACCCTCCACAGATACTGAGGAATGAATGTAGAAATGTTCCAGTGAAACATGGGGATAAACCTTTGCAATCTAGGTTTAGTGCTGGTTTCTTAGATCTGAAAGAAAACCACAAGCAATGAAAGAAAAAATAAATAAATAAACTGGATTTCCTCAAAGTTAAAAACCTTTCTGCATCAACAGTTACAATTCAGAAAGTGAAACTATAGCCCAGAGAATGTAAGAAAACATCTGCACATTATATATCTGATGAATTTTTATCCCAAGAACTTGACCAGCAACATAAAGACAAACAACCCAAGTTTAAAAATGGATAAATGACTTCAACAGACTGTTCTCCACACAAGACATACAAATGGTCAACAAGCAGATGAAAACATGTCNTATAGCCCAGAGAATGTAAGAAAACATCTGCACATTATATATCTGATGAATTTTTATCCCAAGAACTTGACCAGCAACATAAAGACAAACAACCCAAGTTTAAAAATGGATAAATGACTTCAACAGACTGTTCTCCACACAAGACATACAAATGGTCAACAAGCAGATGAAAACATGTCAAACATCATTAGTCATGATGGAAATACAAATTAAAACCACAATGCAACAACTCCTTCACGTATCCTAAAATGGTTAAAATCAAGAAATCTTAAAATAACAAAAGTTGACAACAATGCAGAAAAATTGGAACCTTTAAACTTTAATTGTGGAAATGGAAAAGGGTGCTACTTATGTTTACAATATACGATTAGCATAAGATTCAACAACTCCACTCCTAGATATAAACCCCAAAGAATTAATAACAGATGTACATATATATTGATAGTAACACTGTTCACAATAGCTAACAGGCTCATCTCACATGCTAGTAAAGTAATGCTCAAAATTCTCCAAGCCAGGCTTCAGCAATACGTGAACCACAAAGTTCCAGATGTTCAAATGATGCTAAAGCTGAACCTCCAGTACTTTGGCCACCTTATGTGAAGAGTTGACTCATTGGAAAAGACTCTGATGCTGGGAGGGATTGGGGGCAGGAGGAGAAGGGGACAACCGAGGATGAGATGGCTGGATGGCATCACCGACTTTATGGACGTGAGTCTGAGTGAACTCCCGGAGTTGGTGATGGACAGGGAGGCCTGGCATGCTGCGATTCATGGGATCACAAAGAGTCGGACACGACTGAGCAACTGAACTGAGAAACAATGCAAATGTCCATCAATGGATAAATGGATAAACAAAATGGGGTAGATCCATAAACAGCCATATTATTCACCATAGAAGGAATAAAGCAAAATGGTTTGGCCTCTGTGGAAAACACATGGCAGTTGTGCAAAACTTTAAACAGAATTAAGGGACGATCCACCAATTTCGCATCAGGGTATATAATCAAAAGATTGAAAGCAGGGACAGGAAAAGATATGGGTACACTCATAGTCATAGCAGCATTAACCACAAGAGCAAAAGATAGAAACATACCAAGTTGCCAGGTGGTTCTAGTGGTAAAAAACCCACTTGCCAATGCAGGAGATATAAGAGAGAGATGCAGGTTCGATCCCTGGTTCAGGAAGATTCCCTGGCTTAGCAAATGGCAACCCACTCCAGTAGCCTTGCCTGGAGAATCCTATAGTCAGAGGAGTCTGGCAGGCTATAGTCCATAGCGTCACAAAGAGTTGGACATGACTAAAGTGACTTAGCACATGCACACACACACCATCAATTTCATATGAAGGTATATAATCAAAAGATTGAAAGCAGGACAGGAAAAGATATGGGTACACTCATATTCATAGTAGCATTAACTATAAAAACAGAAGATAGAAACAAGCCAAGTGTCCATCAATGAATGAATAGATAAACTAAAGGTGGCATATACACAATATAACTCAGTCTTAAAAACTAAGGATGCCAACACTTACTATTAATACAACGTATATTAACTTTAAAATCAATATGATACATGATCATCCCTGGTGGCTCAGAGGGGTAAAGCATCTGCCTGTAGTGTGGGAGAACCGGGTTTGATCCCTGGGTTGGGAAGATCCCCTGGAGAAGGAAATGGCAATCCACTCCAGTACTCTTGCCTGGAAAATTCCATGGACTGAGGAGCCCTGTAGGCTACAGTCTATGGGGTCACAAAGAGTCGGACACAACTGAGTGACTTTATGATACATGAAATAACTCCAGTTCCAAAAGGTCAAAAATTATACAATTACACTTATATGAAGTATCCAGAGAAGTCAAATTCAAAGAAAGAAAGGAGAATGTGGTTGCCAGGGGATGAGGGGAATTTGAGTTTAATAGCTGCAGAGTTTTACTAGTGAAAATTGACAATTTCTGAACACGGATGGTGAAGATATTGGTACAACAATGTGAATGTAGTTAATGCCATAGAACTGTACACTTACAATGGCTTGAATGGTAATGTTTCTATATTTAAGTACAATGAAAAAAGTGAATAAAATGCTGGCATAAACACATGGATGAACATTGAAAACATCCTAAAGGGAAAGAAGTGAAACAGAAAAGGGCAGCCAGATCATATACATCTAGGGAGCTTTAAATCCATCAAGGTTATGAAACTGAGAGAAAGTATAAGTAATGGTTCCCAAAAAAGAAAAGTAGATCAGAATGGAAAAAGACATGTCCTTAGAGTTGGGGCCAGCTGACAAAAGTGGAAGTGTGCCTGTGGAGTGGATTATAATGTGGAAACCACACTAACATCCTCATTTGGAGGTTGCATGCTGGTTCCCTGGGAGAGTGTCCCTGTTGTGGAGAAACACTAGAATATTTCATGTGAGCAGCAAATGAGTTAAAGTAAAGATGGCTGGAGAATCTAAGAGATAAACAGTACTTGGCACTGCTGTTGTAATTTTTTTCTATGCTTGAAAGAGAAAACATTACCCTTCCTTATAGAGGCCAAGCCTTATTCAGATGCAGTTCATACAAAGTCATGAACCTAATTGCTCATATAGGAATCCACCTGTAATTGAGAGGCACCGTGGGAAGATATTAGGAGCCACTATGTCATCAGTGTTGTGGGTGACCTGGATGTAATGGAAGGAATGGGCTTTTTTAATTCCAATTTTCTACAGCATTCCACAAAAAAACTAATAGGACTAATAAATGAATTCAGTGAAGTTCCAAAATCAATATACAAAAATCAATTACATTTCTAAACAATAAAAAGCCATCAGAAAGAGAAAGAAAGCAATCCAATTTACAATTATATCAAAAAGAACAGAATATCTAGAAATAACTTTAACCGAGGACTTGAAAGACCTGCACACAAAAAACTTAAACACACTGATGAGGAAATTGAGGAAAATACAAATAAATGGAAAGATATCCCACACTTATAGAATGAAGGAACTACTATAATATTAAAATATCCATCCTACTCAAAGTATATAGTAAAACGCAATCTATACCAAAATTCCAATGGCATTTTTTATAGAAATAGAGCAAATTATCTTAATATTTGTGGAACCACAAAGGGCCCCATATAGCCAAAGTGATCCCCAGAAAGGAGAACCTGCTGGAGGCATCTCACAGCTACAGTATCCAAAATGTGGAACTGGCACAAAAACAGGCTCAAGGGCCAGAGGAGGGCAAGAGAGACCCCAGAATTAAACCCATGCGGTTTAATGCGGATGCGGTCAGTTAACCTAGGAGAAAGTAGCCAAGAACACACCCAGGGGGAAGGACAGTCTTCACAATAACCACTGCTTGAAAACTGGACACCACACATCAAAGAACTACATCAGACACCATCCACTTTGCATAAAAAATTGACTAAAGACCCAGTTTTCTACAAGAAGCCCCTGCGGCATCAGCGGGAGATGGACGCTCCCCCACCCTTTACCGCAGTCATACACAGGAAGCTCCTCTTCCCTTCTCACCTTTGACGCCCAGTGGTGCTTCCACAGGCAGATCCTGAGGAAACCCTGGCCCTGTCAGCACAGACGCAACTTCAGGTTGTCCTAAAGGCCAAATGTCGGCGAGCCCCACAGAGACTGAACTCCTGCTGCATGGACACTTGCCCGGCTCTTCGCAAAGCTCAGGCCCTGGTGGTGCCTGAGGAGACACATCCTTCCAGCTGCGGCTGCTGCTAAGTCGCTTCAGTCGTGCCCGACTCTGTGCGACCCCATCAACGGCAGCCCACTTCCAGCTGCGCACAGAGCCAATTTCACAGAGGAAGGTGCATGCGCGGGCGGGTCAGAGAAGTGGGCTCAGCGCCCCCTGTGGTTGGTACAGGGATTGTAGACCGCGTTTTGCTCACAGTTCTCTGCTGGCCAACCTGCTGAACTTATTCAGCTGTTGAAATTCAAACTGAAATGGAATCAAACACCCTATAACTTCTCCGAAAAGGAACAATTCATTTCCAAGGAACAATTCATTGGAAACTGCTGCTGCTGCTGCTGCTACAATGAGGAGAAGGCAGTGGCAACCCACTCCAGTACTCTTGCCTGGAAAATCCCAGGGATGGAGGAACCTGGTGGGCTGTAGGGATTGTAGACCGCGTTTTGCTCACAGTTCTCTGCGGGCCAACCTGCTGAATTTACTGAGCTGTTGAAATTCAAACTGAAATGGAATCAAACATTCCTATAACTTCTCCGAAAAGGAACAATTCATTTCCAAGGAACAATTCATTGGAAACTGCTGCTGCTGCTGCTAAGTCGCTTCAGTCGTGTCCAACTCTGTGCAACCCCAGAGACGGCAGCCCACCAGGCTTCCCCGTCCCTGGGATTCTCCAGGCAAGAACTGGAGTGGGTTGCCATTTCCTTCTCCAATGCATGAAAATGAAAAGTGAAAGTGAAGTCGCTCAGTCGTGTCCGACTCCTAGCGACCCCATAGACGGCAGCCCACCAGGTTCCTCCATCCCTGGGATTTTCCAGGCAAGAGTACTGGAGTGGGTTGCCACTGCCTTCTCCTCATTGGAAACTATATACAGTGAAATGAATGTACACATAAACTTTTTAACTTAACTCCAAATTCACTCAAAATTATTTATAGGCAAACTTTAAATGCAAAACTACTCAAAATTAAAGGAGAAAATCGACATGAGACTGGGTTTGTAGATCAGTAGCTTTTAATTTTAACACACAAAACACAGAAGGCAATCCACATAGAAAAGTCATACCATAAGCATTCTAAAAATTAAAGATTTCTATTACACAAAAGAGCTCATTCAGAAAAAAAAAAAAATTAAAGCCAAATCACAAACTGGGAGAAAAATATTTGCAAACACATATCCAATAAGGGATTTGGCTCAAAAAATACAAATAATTCTAACACAAGTAATCCCATTAAAAAGAGGTAAATATCTGAATGGTCACCTGGCTAAAGATGATACACAGATTATAGACAGAAATATACCAAGGATTGTCCTGAGGGGGGTGGGGCAGAAAACAATGGTCCAGCTAAATTCCCTGAGTCAAGTGTGACCCTGAAGTAGTTCTATCCTCCCCAGAGGCCTTAGAGAGACAGAGAGGGAGGAAGGAAAAGAGAGATAGTTATGCTTAAACCTAACTAAAACTATAATCACTCTTACCATTTTCATCTAATATGGTCTAGGAAGTCTTAGCCATTGTAATTAGATGGAAAAAAGTAATAAAAAGAATCTGACTGGAGAGGAAGAATTAAAATTTTCACTAATAGTAGGTGACATGATATTTTATGTCATGATATGATAATATCATGATATGACATGATAATCCTGAAGACAACACCCCAAAGCAAATAGAACTCATCAGAAAATTCAGCTGACTTATAGAATACAAAATTAATATATAGAAATCTGTCATACAGCAAAAGAGACACAGATGTATAGAACAGTCTTTTGGACTCTGTGGGAGAGGGACGGGGTGGGATGATTTGGGAGAATGGCATTGAAACATGTATAATATCATATAAGAAATGAATCGCCAGTCCAGTTTCAATGCAGGATACAGGATGCTTGGGGCTGGTGCACTGGGATGACCCAGAGGGATGGGATGGGGAGGGAGGTGGGAGGGGGGTTCAGGATGGGGAACACGTGTACACCCGTGGCAGATTCATGTTGATATATGGCAAAACCAATACAATATTGTAAAGTAATTAGCCTCCAATTAAAATAAATAAATATAAATTTTTAAAAAAGGAATCTGTCATAATTCTATACACTCATAACAAACTCTCAGAATGAGAAATTAAGTGAACAATTCCAATGACAATGAGATTAATAAAAATAAAATGCCTAAGAATACATCTAACCAAAGAGGTAAAAGACTTGTACTCAGAAAACTGGAAGACAACGATGAAAGAAATTGAAGATGACACAAATGGAAAGATATACTGTGCTCATAGATTTGAAGAATTTGTATTGTTAAAATGATTCCACACCTCAAGACAATCTAGTGATTTGATGTCATTCTTATCAAAATACCAATGGAATATTTCAAAGAAGTAAAGCAAAGAATTCTAAAATGTATATGGAAACACAAAAGAGCCTGAATAGTCAATACAACCTTAAGAAAGAAGCACAACTCTGAACATAACATGCTCCCTGATTTCAAACTATACTACAGACCTGGAATCCTCAGTCATACGGTATTGGCACACACACACACAAAGAAAAAGTTCCACACAGATCAATGGGACAGAATAAAGAGCCCAGAAATGAACCCACACTTAAACGGTCAAGTGATCTACGACAACGGAGATGAGAATATACAATGCAGAAAAGAAAGCCTCTTCAATAGTAAATGGTGTTGGGAAAACTGGACTGCTGAATGCACAAGAATCAAACTAGAATCCTTTCTCATGGCATCTACAAAAATAACCTCAGTACAGTTCTGTCGCTCAGTTGTGCCCAACTCTTTGCAACCCATGGACTACAGCATGTCAGGCCTCCCTGCCCATCACCAAACCTCAAAATGAATCAAATGCTTCAATGCAAGATCTGAAGTCATGGAACTCCTAGAAGAATACATGGGCAGTATGCTCTTCGACATGAGTCTTAGCAATATTTTGGGGAGATCTCTCTCCTCAAACAAGGAAAACAAAAGGAAAATAAACCACTGGGAATCCATCCAACTGAAAATCTTTTGAACAGCAAAGGAAATCACTCACAAAACAAAAAGGCACCCTACTGAACATCAGAAGATATTTGCAAAAAAAAAGAGAATGAAATCTTGTGACAAGAAGAATTGACCTAGAGGATATTATGCTAAGTGAGATATGTCAAATGGAGAAAGAACAATACCTTATGGTGTCGTTTATATGTGCATAGAATCTACAAAATGAGCAAATGGATGCTTAGATCCCAAGAATATGCTTGTGGTTGCTAGAAAAGAGTGGTAGGGGGATGGCTACACTAGCTGAGAAAGATTAAGAGCTACAAAATTCCAATTATAAAACAAATGTCATAAGAATGTAATGTACAGCATATGGAATGCAATCCATAATATTGTAATCCATCACATTGTATGGTGATGAATGGTAACTAAACAAATCTTGATGATCATTTTGTAGTGTATAAAAATATTGAACCACTATGTTGTATTCCAGAAAGCTCATATAATATTGACAGTCAATTACACATCAATCAAAAAAAGAAGAAGAAAAAATACTATCTTAGAAAAGAAAAAGTGTAGTGAGGTAAAAAGCAGATGTCAGATGAAACTGTGAAAAGGTGTGTGTTGAAGAGACCACGTCCGCTGAAGTTCAGCTCTCAAGTCACTCAGATAAATCGAAGGACTCAAAGAGGTAAAGACATTTGATATTACTAGAGAACTTGCTCGTATCTTTGTTTAAATAAGCTTTATTATCTGTTTAAAGAAGTGTTGTTTTTGTTCAGTCGCTAAGCTGTGTCCAACTGTTTGCGACCCCATGGACTGCAGCACACCAGGCCTTCCTATCTCTCACAATCTTCTGGAGTTTGCCCAAGTTCAAAGCAAAATTGGGTAAGGTACAAGAGTTCCCATAAGCCCTCTGCTGTGACCTGGCTGAGTCTCCCATCGCCCCCCATGGGTGCTCAGAGCCTTCCACATCCAAACTCTCCTATCAACATCCTGTGTGGTGGTCACACATTATGTTCACCAGAGTCCAGAGTTTACATTAGGGTTCACACCTGATGGCGTACATTCTATGGGTTTTGACAAATGTATGAATACAAACCATGAATACATCCTACTGAATAATTCCATTGCCTTTAAAATCCTCTGTGCTCAGCATATTTATCACTCCTCACCCCTCAACCCCACCATGAGCCCCTCACATCCCCACTGATCTTTTCATCCTTTCCATGGTTTGCCTTTTCCCAAATGTCATACATAGTTGGTACTCTATGGTATGCCACCTTTCCAAATTGACTTCTTCCAGTGAGTAATATGCATTTCGGGTATCCTACCTGTCTCCCCATGGCTCCCTATCTCTCTCACTTCTTTTCAGTGCTGAAAAACATTCTGTTGCATAGATATAACCAAGTCTGTTTGTCCATTCACCTCCTGAAGGACATCATCATTGCTTCTAAATTCTGGCACTTAATAAGAAAGCTGCCATAAATGTTCCAGTGCAGGTTTTTGTGTGGATGTAAATACTCAATTCATCTGGGTCCTTTGTTTCCAAGTATTTTGAGGGCTGGATTGTATGGTAAGAATATATTTCATTTCGAAAGACACAGCCCATATTCACAGAGTTTCTGAAGATGGTAGCTGAGAGCATGTCTGCCTACTGAAGACTCAAGACAAGTAAAGGGGTAGAGTTATAGATGCCAGCTAGAAAGATGGCTCTAAAACAAAAACCTTACCTCTACCTTCTTAGAGTTGAAAGCTGGTCCTGAGAATTAAATGGATATAAGACACATTCACAGCAGAGAAGCATACATATTTATTCCCCATAAGTTGTATGTGACACAGTGCACCTTCCTAAGGAAATGAAGAAAGACCAAGAGAAGTGACAAAACCTAAATGGTTTTCTATTGGGTTGGAAAAAGAGAGGTGATGGTGGGAAAGGAGCTACACTATGTGGGGAGGCTCAGGGTGGTAACAGTGATGTTGAATCAGGTCTATTTGTACAGAATTCTCTCATTCTCAATTTCCTGTCCTTGATAATGATGTCACCCTCATTCTAGGGAGGCAGGACATCATCAGAGGGGGTTAAGAAAGGGAAAAGACATTTTACATACATATATACATGTACGCATATACACATACACACAGAAAATAGAGAGGCAAAGACAGAGATAGAGAGACTGAGAGACAAAGAGAAAGAATGAATACAAGAGAGAGGGGATGAGTAGAAGTCACAGACTTTTCATAAATCAGTCTGTATATTATAACCCAGTTGCAATGTTCATCCACTTGGAGGGGCGGGATTACACAGGGATGCATGACCAGGAGCCAGGAACCCTGAAGCCATAATGGGGGCAGCCCACCACATAGACCGAGATGAAACACTAAGACTTGAGCCTAAATGCATGTAAAAAGAGGACCTGGAAGGCTGTATGCCAGAGGGGACAACGTCTGAATTTCATTTAATTTCAACCTTCCCAGGGGGCACTGGGAAACAGGCAGGGAGGGGAGTGACTTTCCCTTGATCTCAGAGTAGACCCAGGCTTGTTGCATTGTATTCTGTGCTACAGCAACCCTTTATAAATGTAATCTTTCCTTTGCTAAGTCTGTCCATGAGCCATGAGTGATACCAGCCTATGGGCTTTACAGGCAATACAGGTATACACTTGATGATCTCCCTAGAAAGTAGACACCAGAATGACCCCCACTATTCAGATGGGGAACTGAGGGACCCTGAGAGGTACATGGCTTGCTGAGGGTCATATCACTGTTGAAAAGGAGGAGCCAGGCCTGAACCCAGCTATATCCTCAAAGTTGGGGCCCTTCCCGCACCCAGGCCTCCCTGAAGCTATGGAGTGGGTTCTGTTGGTATCACTGTGCGGGGACATGGCATGCAGTCATCAGCTCGAAGGTCCCCTTGGGGAGCTTTGTGAAAGGAGGAAGCCCAGGTAAGGGGACCCCATGAAGTGGCTTCATTTCCCTGCAACAAAACCAACAATCTTGGAACCTGAGTAACAAGGCAACCACATCTAGAGATGTCCCCCTACCCAGCTAACTTGAAGACTCTCAAATGGACACGTTCTGCTGTGTCCCAGTGTTCCGAGGTCGTGGCCTCAGGAGAACCCATAGTGAGAGCCTTTACTGACACTGCCGACATTGGGTCAGGTCTCACCCCAGACACCTATGGCTATTTGCCTAGAGGGACCCAAAGGCAATGCAGGGAGGCCCAGAGTGGACTAGCCCAGGAGAGGACACCACCCTGATCCCACTTGGGTAGACTTATAACTTCACATAGATAATGAATTTTACCCTAATTCATTATTGATATAAAGTTATAAAAGACTACAAACTATGTAATTTGTATTAAAATGCAGATATATTTTTGAGTCACTCAGAAATAGCAAAATCCATGTGGATGGTGACTGCAACCATAAAATTAAAAGATGCTTGCTCCTTGGATGAAAAGCTATGACAAACCAAGACAGTGTATTAAAAAGGAAAGACAGATACTACTTTGCCAACAAAGGTTCATATAGTCAAAGCTATGGTTTTTCCAGTAGTCTTGTATGGATGTGAGAGTTGGACCATGAAAAAGGTTGAGCACTGAAGAACTGATGCTTTCAAACTGTGGTGCTGGAGAAGATTCTTAGGAGTCACTTGGGTAGCAAGGAGATCAAACCAGTTAATCCTAAGGGAAATCAACCCTGAATATTCATTGGTAGGACTGAAGCTGCAGCTGAAGCTACCATACTTTGCCCCCCTGATGCAGAGAACTGATTCATTGGGAAAGACCCTGATGATGGGAAAGATTGAGGGCAGAAGAAGGAAGCAACAGAGAATGAGGTGGTTGAATGGCATTATCAACACAATGGACTTGAGTTTGAGCAAATTTGGGGAGATGGTGAAGGACAGGGAAGCCTGGCATGCTATAGTCTACGGGGTCGCAGAGAGTGCAATATGACTGAGCAACTGAACAACAGCAACAATATATCTGAGTATATAGTTCAAACTCGTGCAATAAAAGTTTTACTTTTTACTTTTGTCTGTAGTAATATTTCCTCTTACCCTTTGTAGCTCAGAGATCACTTAACATATATCTCAAACATAATAGACTTACTTCTGAAGGCAAACACAAAAGAATGTATAACTGCAACCTCCTTTTGGTGGTGGGAAGTTGGAAATAATTAAGGAGATCCAACCAGTCCATTCTGAAGATCAGTCCTGGGTGTTCTTTGGAAGGAGATGCTAAAGCTGAAACTCCAGTACTTTGGCCACCTCATGTGAAGAGTTGACTCATTGGAAAAGACTCTGATGCTGGGAGGGATTGGGGGCAGGAGGAGAAGGGGACGACAGAGGATGAGATGGCTGGATGGCATCACCGACTCGACAGATGTGAGTTTGAACTCCGGGAGTTGGTGATGGACAGGGAAGCCTGCTGCTGCTGCTGCTAACTCGCTTTAGTTGTGTCTGACTCTGTGCGACCCCATAGATGGCAGCCCATCAGGTTCCCCCATCCCTGGGATTCTCCAGGCAAGAATACTGGAGTGGGTTGCCATTTCCATCTTCAGTGCATGAAAGTGAAAAGTGAAAGTGTAAATTAAAACAAAAATAAACAAATGGGACCTAATTAAAATTAAAAGCTTCAGCACAACAAAGGAAACTATAAGCAAGATGAAAAGACAGCCTTCGGAATATGAGAAAATAATAGCAAATGAAGCAACTGACAAACAACTAATCTCAAAAATATACAATCAACTCCTGTAGCTCAATTCCAGAAAAATAAATGACCCAATCAATAAATGGGCCAAAGAACTAAACAGACATTTCTCCAAAGAAGACATACAGATGGCTAACAAACACATGAAAAGATGCTCAACATCACTCATTATCAGAGAAATGCAAATCAAAACCACAATGAGGTACCATTTCACACCAGTCATAATGGCTGCAATCCAAAAGTCTACAAGCAATAAATGCTGGAGAGGGTGTGGAGAAAAGGGAACCCT
>SJYT01037557.1:235427-273602 GCA_006410635.1 Cephalophus harveyi
GAAGCCCCAGAGGTCTTAGTTAGCAAAGAAGCCTGCTCGCATTTTGGTAGGTAATGACCCCTTCCAGCCCTTAAGGCTCTGGCTGCCTGTCACCGGAGGGGGATGGTCTGCAGCCGGCTATTTCCGTTCCGTCCTTTGTTCTGTGCGCGGTCCTGGCGGTGTCTTATGTTTGAGCGTTCCGCGTGGAAACTATCCCACAGTCTGGATTGCTAGCCCAAGTTAGTTCGCTCTGGTCACGCGCGGGCCCTCTGGTTACGCACGGGGCGGGCGTTCCAGCCCGAGTCTTTGCAGCCCGCGCCTCCCGCGGCCCGGTTCTTACCAAGCACTGCAATCCGAGCTTTCCGCCTCTCCCTGCCCAGCCCCCAACTTGTTAGTGGCGGATGCAGGCGTCTGCGCTGCTTTTCCGCTGGGGGAGTTACTGTTGGGCTCGTAATCTGTTGGTTTTAGTTATTTATTTTTCCATCCTGTTATGTTGCCCTCTGTGCTTCCAAGGCTTGCCCCAGACTCAGCAGCGAGAATGTTTCCTGGTGTTTGGAAACCTCTCTTCTTACGAGTCTCTTCCCGTGATGGGATTCCCTTCCCGGGACGGAGCTCCCTCCCTACCTCCTTTGTCTCATTTTTCGTCTTTTATATTTTTTCCTACCTGTTTTTGAAGCCAATGATCTGCTTTTCTGGGTATCTGATGTCCTCTGCCAGCATTCAGAAGTTGTTTTGTGGAATTTACTCAGCGTTGAAATGTTCTTTTGATGCGTTTGTGAGGGAGAAAGTGGTCTCCACGTCCTATTCCTCCGCCATCTTGGGACCGCCTCTTCAATACCTATCCTTTTCTACCTTTGAACAAGTTCATGTTTTAAGTACTTGACTGTTCATGTAATATAGAGATTACATTTTTCAATCACATGTGGTCAAAGTGTCAATGAGTTGATAATTGTTGAAGCTGGGTGATGGATACAGAAGGATTATTACACTATTCTTTTTACTTCTATATATGCTTTAAATTTCCCATAATAAAAAGTTTCTACCACAGTTAAAATTTTAAGTGTTTTTTTTTCCTTTTTAACTGAAAGTGAAAGTGACTCAGTCATGTCTGACTCTTTGTAACCCCATGGACTATAGCCTCTCAGGTTTTTCGGTCCATGGAATTCTCCATGGCAAGAATACTGGAATGGATAGCCTTTCCCTTTTCTAGACGATCTTCCTGACCCAGGGATCAAACCCCATCTCCCGCATTGCAGGCAGATTTTTTACTGTCTGAGCCACTAGGGAAGCCCTTTTAACTGAAGTCAGATGATTTCAAGTGCTGTGTTAATTTCTACCATACATCAAAAACATTTACACATTCTTTTTCCCATTGTGGTTTATGACAGGATATTGAAAATAATTTCCTATGCTATATAGTAGGACCCTGTTGTTTATTCATCTTACATATACTAGTTTGCATCTACTAACCCAAAACTGTTTTACAGTTTTTAACCTACTTGGATTTTTTCAAATTGCAAAAAATTAAAGAATTAATATTGGATAGCATAATAAATTTATATTTTTGCCTGTTATCATGAAGTTATTTAAATATGCTGCTGCTGCTCCTGCTAAGTCGCTTCAGTCATGTCCGACTCTGTGCGACCCCATGGACTGCAGCCTACCAGGCTCCTCCGTCCATGGGATTTTCCAGGCAAGAGTACTGGAGTGGGTTGCCATTGCCTTCTCCTTATTTAAATATACTTTTTCATTTTTAAAATACCTAAAATACCTTTTGTATTATATCTTTTATCATTATATTTCTATTATCACAAATATTATTTAAAATTGAACAGAAAGAGGAATTCCCTAGTGGTGCAATGGATGGGAATCTGCCTGCCAATGCAGGGGACATGGGTTCAGTCCCTGGTCCAGGAAAATTCTACATGCCACAGTGCAACTAAGCCCACAGGCCACAACTTCTGAGCACATGCTCGTGAGCCCTCAAGCCGCAACAGATGAGCCCCTGTGC
This sequence comes from Cephalophus harveyi, assembly GCA_006410635.1. NCBI lineage: Eukaryota > Metazoa > Chordata > Mammalia > Artiodactyla > Bovidae > Cephalophus > Cephalophus harveyi. The sequence continues at coordinate 237,418 of SJYT01037557.1, forward strand.
CGCAACTATTGAAGCCCATACAGCCTAGAGCCAGCAAGCTGCAACTACTGAGCCCGTGTGCTGCAACTACTGAGCCCGTGTGCTGCAACTCGGTGCCCGTGTGCACATAGATCCCGTGTTCCACAGCAAGAGAAACCACCACACTGAGAAGCCCATGCAACACTGCAGTGAGAAGTAGCCCCACTCTTCACAACTAGAGAAAGCACACATGTACAATGAAGACCCAGTGCAACCAAAAGTAACAAATGAATACATACCTATTTCTAAAAAATTTAACAAAAAGAAAAGAAAAAGAAGGAAGGAGGGGAAAGAGAAAGGAATAACAAGATTCAAAACTAAGAAACCTTAATTTTAAGGTTTTTAAATCTTAAAAGAGAAACTTTGTTTATAGAGTCTCTTATAGAAAAGACTCTATCTTCATCTTTAGAAACGCTTAGCCACCCAAGGGTACCTCTTGCAACCCACTGAAACAAGAGTAATACAGGGAGGAATGTTGGCCTTGGAGGACTCATTCAGATCAGAGCAGGCCTCCTGCTTAAGGGCCTCTCCAGGGACCACCAACACTCTCCAAGGTCTAGGGCTGAGATCAAGTCCCTCTGGCCATTATTATTTTGGAGGCAAAGTCAAGAAATTTTCCCATTGGACAGAAGGACTATAGGGATATTTCCTTGCTCAAAATCTCCACCTCTGCATCTTCTTAAGGAAAGACAAAGTTGTCGGTAGTCCATGAAGCCCTAGCCATATATCTGCGGCTTTTGCTCCAGTGTTAGAAAGAATGCCATTCAAATATCCACCACTGAGAGTGTCTCTTGTTGGCCTAGGGAACCCACGTGAAGACAAATATCCTTCTCGTTCAGCTCCATCTTATCTTAAAACTATCCAATCTGGGAACTCCTGAGTATACAAACCATAAATAGAGATCAGATTCTCATTTATCCTCCTCCTGAGTTACCTACCCTTCAAGGGAAGAGAGGGGAAGACAATATCTTGCTTTGCTCTGCACTAATCCTCTTGACTATTTATTTTGCCACATGTTCTAGGTAGTCTTTCACCTCCCCTCTTTTTCTCTTTTATTATCTCTGTGATGCACAGACGTGGTCCAAATTTGACTTGGCTTCATCCACAACCTCTAGTACGAACTCAGAGAATAGCACAGTCTTCGAGGACTCTCATGTTAAGTGATGAGATTACAGTACAAACAGTGGACATTATAAATTCACAGAAATCTTGGAATGGGAAGCCCTTGGAGTCACTGAAGTACACAGCCCTTGCCTCCCATTTGACGGCTTCCTCCTGCCTGACTTCCATGAAAACAACTACTCCTGTGCCACTTCTGCTTCTGTTGACACAGAAGGGGAGAAAGTTTCCATTTAGTACCAGAGACACCCAAGGAAGATTGACTCCCAATATGTAGAATCTCTAAGCTGAAACAGATTTTTAAATGTCTAGTTTTTCCAGATTTTCTTTTAATGAGAAACCCAAGTGACTGATTCATTAACTTACAGTGACAGAGAGCGGTTTTGTGCCATCATCCGCTGTCACAATACTTCTACCAGTCACTCAAACATGCATCATGGACTATCAGCCTTAGGTCAGCCAAAATCCTTATTGCTTACTCACTATGCCAATGAGGCTTCCTGTGCTTTGAATTCAGTTGCTTTTGGAAGTGGAGAAGAGCACTTCTCAGTGCTCTGGAAGCTGTTTACAACTCCCTTCCTTTCCTTCTCCAGTCTGAATAATCTCTTTTCTCTTCTCCTTCCTTTCTAGGTGTGAGCCTCTACATTTTCCTTCCCACCATCTCCATCGCAGCCAATAGATTATTGCTCTGAGCTGGGCAGGACTGATGAGGTCTGACATAGCAAGGTTGCCTCTGCTACACAATCTGTCCTGGGTCAGCCCTGAAGCTTTATTCATAACACCTCATCCCCAGCCATTCTCTGAGACTCATAGCACATTGGAGCATTCTTTTCTGTTCTTGTCCTTCTAAAGAGAAACTCCAGCGCTCCATGGAAGTTGGCAACACAACCACAGTCACTTTCTTTATTCTCCAAGGACTATCCAACAACCCTCACATTCAGGTAGTACTCTTTGTAATATTCCTGGTGATTTACCTCCTGATCCTCATAGTGAACCTGCTGATGCTGTTGGTGATCAGAACTGATTCCCACCTCCACACCCCCATGTACTTCTTCCTCAGTCACCTCTCCTTCCTGGATGCTTTCTATGCCTCAATCATTGTGCCTAAGCTGCTAAAGAACCTCCTTTCCAAGTGGAAGACTATATCCTTCCTTGAATGTTTCATCCAGATCTTCTTCGTTATATTTCTTGGGGCCACTGAAACTTGCCTCCTTTCAGTCATGGCCTATGACCGATACCAGGCTGTATGCCACCCGCTGCTGTATGTGGTGACTATGAACAAGAAGGTGTGTGCTGGCCTGGCGGGAGCCTCCTGGGCCATAGGAATGGGGACTGGCCTGCTTAACACCATCCTCCTGGCTCAGCAGCACTTCTGTGGCCCCAACCTCATCTGCAGTTTTGCCTGTGAGCTTCCTCCAGTGCTCCTGTTGCCCTGTTCTGACCCCTACATGAGCGTTGCCTCCATCCTGACCACCATGGTGGTCCTGGGCCTTGGCACCTTTGTTATACTGGTGGGTTCTTACACCCGTATTATCCTGACAGCCCTGGGAATGAACTCTGCCACAGGTTGGAACAAGATCTTCTCTACCTGCTCATCCCATTTTCTTGTGGTCATCATCTTTTATGGTTCTGGAATTTTCAGGTAAGTCATTGCTAAAACTTTGCCTACAAATGCAGTGTGCTTTTCACACTAAGTAAGCTTGCCCTGTAGACAGAGCATTGCAAAGTATCAGGAAAAGAATTATACTGGAATCAGTAAGCCTAGGTTCTAGTTCTGGCTCCACTGTGGACCTAATGCATAAATTATTTTTTTTTAATCCATTTTTTTCTGAGGCCTCAATTGTCTAACTCTGCAAAATAAGTTTATACAAGAAGTAAAGACTTTCTTACTTTCATTAACCTATGATTTTAGAGTCATCAAAAGAAAATCATACTGCCTTTTGCTAGACTTTTATTAGTGGTAGACAAAAAAATAAATAAATTATATCATCCTTGCAACAGATGCCATTTCCCTTTCCTACTGGAAATTGATGTCTCCACAGATTATTTCTGCCATAACTATTTATTAGGCATTTATTATATAACAGCTACTTTACATAATCAAGCTCAATTTTAGTATACATCATGCCACACCAAAACAGAAATATTATTAATCTCATTTTCTGATGAGAAACTTGATTTTTAGGAGTATCAAGTACCCTACAAAACTTTCCAGAACAAGCTAGGAATGAAGCCAAAATAAAAACCAAGTCTCACTGACGACATCTCAAGCTCTTTTCTACCACGTTTCCCTCAAACAGAAACAGCAGTACCTGATGCGTCCTTGCTTCCCAGGGCACAGAGTAACTAATGGCCTATGCTCTCTACTAGTGAACTGGAGATGGATTTACTAAAATGGCTCTAAACTTCTCTCAGCTGCTTTTTTTTTTTTTTGGACAGAAGTCATAGGGTGTGAAAGGATAAGGAATGGTCTAGGAGAGCTCACCTGAGCCTGTGGACAAATCTCTTGAGCTCTCTTTGTCTCGGTTTCCTCATTTTCCCAAGGGGGTAGGAGATTTCTCCCACCTACTTCACAGATATGTTAGGAGCATGAAATTAAAAGATAAAAAATGACAGTAAGATGAATATCTTTCTTAACCAAGCACACCAAACCCAAAAAAGAATGTTCCAATGATAATGAAACAATTGCAAAAAATTTTTTTCCAATGCTTCTTTGGGAAATACTCCTTGTGATACTTAACAAAGTACATCCAAATTTTAATTCTTACTATTTTAGAATCATATCTCATGCTAAATACATTTTTATAGTTCACTTTATTTACAAAGCTTGGCTTCTTGTCTAAGCCAAAGACAAATATGTTAAAAAGGAAAAATTTTTATTCCACTAAGCACTGTAAAAATAAAGTGCTGTGATTCTGGGTTAATTCCCCATAAATGTTTGGAAAGAATGACGACATTATTGGACTAGCATATAGTTTTGCATGTGCTAGTCAAACAGTGGAAACTATCATCACAAGATGGGAACATAGAGTTGTGTATATGAGAAAAAAAAAGAGAAAAAAATCCTCCTCATCATCATAACTATTAAGAAAAGACACTTTCAAATGTATGAAGTACAACAGAAATGCATGAAATCATTTTTAGTTCTATTCTAACCTGTAGCACTTCATATGCTGCAGAACTTCCTCTTGCCTCGGGGTAGCTCCTATAATGTTTTGCATAAGATAATTCATGTATGGAAGTGTTTGAAGGCAGAAATGACAGACTTCTCACTGATAATACAGTCATTTCTAGATGATTCTACCGGTGATAGCTGGCTCAGCCTTGAGGATGCTCTTTGCACAATCTAGGATAGGATGGACCCTGGCTGCCAACAGCATTGTGGTCATTGTCCTGAGCTCATTTTTTTCCTTTGTGCAATTCCCTTCAAGGTACATGACTCCAGCTTCTGGCTCAGCCCTGGAGCAAGTGCTATCCATGCAGTACAGTGTGGTGACCCCACTACTGAACCCCCTTATCTACAGTCTGAAGAACCAGGAGGTGAAGGCAGCTCTTAGGAGGAGGTTGACCAGGAAACCCAGGCTTACCTTCTAAGCCAGGCTCTACTGCATCCTCAGAAAAGGAGGAAAAGTCGTGAGAAAGGAGAGGAGACAGAAAAACCTTCATCTCAAAGCTATCTCAGCATGAAAAACAGAAGCCTTAGTTGCTGTGACCCCAGTGCCCTCCCCCAGTCAAGCAAAATGGAAAAACCTCCACAAAACCAATGGCAGCCATCCACAGAGGACCCAGTCACCACACAAGAAAATCTTCTCAATAAACATAAGAAGGATCTTCAAAAAACTAAAAATGAAGCCACCATATGTATCAGCAATTTCATTTCTGGGAATACATTCAAAGGAAATGAAACCAATAACTCAGAAAGGTATCTGCACCCCCATGTTCACGACAGCCTTATTTATAATACCCAACACATAGAAAGAACCTAGGTTTCCTTAACGGATGAATGGATAAAGAAGGCATGGATAAAGCAATGGAATATTATTCAGCTGTAAAAATTAGGAAATGCTACCATTTGTGATGACATGCATGGACCATGAAGGCATTTTGCTCAGTGAAATGTCAGACAAATAAAGACAAATGCAATATGATCTCACATACATGCGGAACCTAGGGAAAACCAAACTCAAAAAAAAAAAAGGTCAGACATATGGTTATCAGAGATGGAGGGTAGGAGAAAAGGCAATTGGAGGAAGTAATTAAAAGGTACAAATTTCCAGTGTAAGGTAAATATTAAGTGTAATGTACAATATGATGACTACAGTTAACAGCATTGTGTGATATACAAAATCTGATAAGAAAGTAAATCCTAACTAGTAACATCACAAGGAGAAAAGTTTTCTTTTTCTTTTCTTCTTGCTTTTCTTTATGTTATACCTTTATGAGATGATGGAATATTTTGAGGAATAGAGAAGAGTTTTATATGAGCCAAACTGAGGACTATAGCCCAGAAGACAGCCTCTCAGATAACTCTGAGAAACTGCTCCACTGAAGCATGATTTTTAGCATAGTCATAAACCTTATCAGAACACAGAACATACATCAAACATTACCCGGGTATACTCCTTCAAGCTTCCAAAAGAGACAGGATAAGTAGATACAGAATGAGACAGCAGGACCCTGGTGTCTAGGAAAGGAAACTTTCTTCAAGGGAGTTAAACACGGATGTCATAAGAAGAGTTTTTTATCTTTACCTTCAAAACAGATATTCTTTACCTTAATGATTGAAGCAGACCTGTTGTGTGTGTTTGACAGGCTCTTCAGGTTCACACAAACTCCAGGCTGAACCGTGTATAAGCCAAAATGACTTCCCCAAAACTCAATATGTGGAATTTTCTCAATCAGAGCTAACTTTCAAGATTTTTCTGATTAGAAGTTTTTAGATAATGGATGTTAACTGAACCTATTGCAATACATATTTATGTGTGTGTGTGTGTGTGTGTGTGTGTGTGTTTATATTCTCATGCTGTACACCTTAAACTTACACATTAATGTATGTCAATCAGCTCTCCATAAAACTGGGGGGAAAACAGTAAAGAAAATCTTCACAGCTCCAACAGCCATTTCCACTATCTTTCTCCTCTCATTTCTTACCCTTTCAACCCCTCCTCTTTTGTCTATCCTTCAATCTTTTACTTTTGTTTATGCACAAAGCAGAAATCCAACCACTAGCAAATTTCCCACTTCATTCTTGGAGAGTCTTATCTTAGTACTGAGACCCAGCTCCTCCTTTGTTCCCATACAGAAAACTGCCTGGCAAAATCTACAGCTCCAGAGTCACCTGGAAAGAAATGAAATAAAAATAAGTATGTTTCCAACTGTATTATTCTTTTTTTTTAATTTTTATTTTTACTTTATTTTACTTTACGATTCAGTTCAGTTCAGTTCAGTTGCTCAGTCGTGTCCGACTCTGCGACCCCATGAATCACAGCACACCAGGCCTCCCTGTCCATCATCATCTCTCGGAGTTCACACAGACTCACATCCATCGAGTCAGTGATGCCATCCAGCCATCTCATCCTCGGTCGTCCGTCCCCTTCTACTCCTGCCCCCAATCCCTCCCAGCATCAGAGTCTTTTCCAATGAGTCAGCTCTTCGCATGAGGTGGCCAAAGTACTGGAGTTTCAGCTTTAGCATCATTCCTTCCAAAGAAATCCCAGGGCTGATCTCCTTCAGAATGGACTGGTTGGATCTCCTTGCAGTCCAAGGGACTCTCAAGAGTCTTCTCCANAGTGGCCAAAGGATTGGAGGTTCAGCTTCAGCATCAGGCCTTCCAATGAACACCCAGGACTGACTTCCTTCAGGATGGCCTGGTTGGATCTCCTTGCAGTCCAAGGGTCTCTCAAGAGTCTTCTTCCAACACCACAGTTCAAAAGCATCAGTGCTTCAGCACTCAGCTTTCTTTATAGTCCAGCTCTCACATCCATACATGACTACTGGAAAAACCAGAGCTTTGACTAGATGGACCTTTGTTGGCAAAGGAATGTCTCTGCTTCTGAATATGCTGTCTAGGTTGGTCATAACTTTTCTTCCAAGGAGCAAGTGTCTTTTAATTTCATGGTTGCAGTGACCATCTGCAGTGCTTTGGAAGCACCCTAAAAAATAAAGTCTGCCACTGTTTCCACTGTTTCCCCGTCTATTTGCCATGAAGATTTGGGACCAGATGTCATGATCTTCGTTTTCTGAATGTTGAGCTTTAAGCCAACTTTTTCCCTCTCCTCTTTCACTTTCATCAAGAGGCTTTTTAGCTCCTCTTCACTTTCTGCCATAAGGGTAGTGTCATCTGCATAGCTGAGGTTATTGATATTTCTCCCGGCAATCTTGATTCCAGCTTGTGTTTCTTCCAGTCCAGCATTTCTCATGATGTACTCTGCAGATACTGTATTGTTTTTTGCCATACACTGACATGAATCCACCATGGGTGTACATGAGTTCCCAATCCTGAACCCCCCTCCCACCTCCCACCCCATATCATCTCTCTGGATCATCCCCATGCACCAGCCCCAAGCATCCTGTATCCTGTATCGAACATAGACTGGCAATTCATTTCTTACATGATAGTATACATGTTTCAATGCCATTCCCAACTGTACTTTTCTTAACTAATAATACCTAAAGTAGAACATAGCAAATAATAAATCCTGAATAACTATTTGTTTACTAAGGGGTGCATAAAGAAATGAATGATCAGTCTGTCTCAGGAGTCCTTTCCCTTGCATGATCCTAGGAAAGAACAGGGAATATTTTCCTCTAAAATGTGAGTCTTGAGGGTAAAACCCTATCTAACAGATTCTGTATCCTCAGTGTCTGGTAGTTCCTATTACTTAATAGGCTCTCAATTAGAATACAAAAAAAAATGAATGAGAGAGAAGGAAGTGAGAGAAGGAATATATGAAAAGAAACATTTAATTTAGTCCAATAAACTTCCTGCCTTCATAACAATATAGATGTCAGAGGAAAGTAGCATGGAGGAGAGATCAGGATAGAAAAAGAGAAAAACAGTCTCTATTTTGGGACACCATCCAGGGTCATCTTCACAAGAGGTTGCTGAAACACGTGCACTCTGACCCCCTAAGTCTCTCCATCACCCACAACTTCAGATCCCTAATGTGTTCAGATCCCAGACAACTTCAGATCCCTAATGCGTTCAAGAACTGTTACAAGCTTAGAGGAAGGAAAAGTTGGAGAAAGCAAAACAAATGCTCAGCTCCCACCTGATCTCCCATTCCGCTTCAAGAAAGTTCTCAGAAAGACAATAGCAGACCACTTCCATGCCAATTCCCTGACTTCTACCTGTTTTCGATCCTTTGGCCCTCAGGCTAAGATCCTCTCCTCAGTTGTCAGTTTTCTTCAGCAAAGCCATCTGAAAATCAAGTCCTCATATCTGGCATACTGCTACTGCTGCTAAGTCACTTTAGTCGTGTCCGACTCTATGCGACCCCATAGACGGCAGCCCACCAGGCTCCCCCGTCCCTGGGATTCTCCAGGCAAGAACACTGGAGTGGGTTGCCATTTCCTTCTCCAATGCATGAAAGTGAAAAGCGAAAGTGAAGTCGCTCAGTCATGTCCGACCCTCAGCGACCCCATGGACTGCAGTCTTCCAGGCTACACCGTCCATGGGATTTTCCAGGCAAGAGTACTGGAGTGGGTTGCCATTGCCTTCTCCGGCATATGTGGCATACTCCAGGTGAAATTTCCAAAATGAGGATATTTCTCTGGAGATGAAGGCCAGGGCTAAGGAGCTAGCAAAACAGTCCCAGGTTCAGTACCATTTCTGCTTTGCACACTTGGTGGAGCTGGTGCTTTACATTTTCCAGAGCATATGCCTTCCTGAGGGTGTAACTGAGGCAAAATAATAAGCAGATTGTGAGATCAGTAGGAGGAATGGCCATTCAATCCTGCCTACCCACACACAACACACAGGAATTATTCCTAAAACCCTATAGATTGGTGAAGACTATTTTCTCATAATTAGGGAAGAAAATACATGCAATATCCCCGGGAGATGTGTCACATTGTGTTCAAATTCAGATTAAAATCATATTATGAAAGCCAAGTTATTTCCTGACAGTTTGGTTTCATTAAGTATAGGGAAGGGCTGCCTTGTCCACCACTCACCAGGGCCTATATGTCCTTTAACAGGCTATGGAAGCTTCCTTTGGGAGCTGCTGGTCCCTGAGACAAGGGAAATATGGTCTGAATGCCAAAAATACCAGCAGGTATAGAGTGTAGGAAGAGAGAATTAGAAGATAAATAACTTGGCTAAGACAGAAATGGGGTATCTTGAATGGAATTTTGGCAAGCTGAATTGTCAAAGCAGAATGAGATCTCAGAAAAATCACTGGACCAAAGCCTTCATTTAATGATGAAAAAATTGAGCCACAGAGACAGAGATGATTTGCCCAGATTTGGACCATCAGTGTGACGCAGAAACAGACTTTAGGACTAGATCTCCTAATATCCTTCTTTCACGTTTCTCATGATCAAATTACAATAAAGTTCTGCAAACCTACCCTTTAAGGGCCAGTAAAGCAGCAAGAAAGAGTAATGGAATGCAAGGTCCCAACCACAGGCCCCAGGTATTCAAATTTTTCAATTACTGAGTTGCTGTCATATATATATATATAGATATATATATTTATCAGTTAATTTTTATGGTAGTATAGCTGCTTCCCTGTAGCTCAAACAGTAAAGAATCTGCCTGCAAGGCAGGAGACCAGGGTTCAATCCCTGGGTTGGGAAATTCCTCTGGAGAAGGGAATGCAATTCACTCCACTATTCTTGCCTGGAGAAATCCATGGATAGAGAAGCCTGGTGGGCTACAGTCCATGGGGTCGCAAAGAGTCAGACCCGACTGACTGACTACCATACACACATAGCTGTTTATAAGGCTGTTAGCTTCTGCTGCACAGCAAAATGAATCAGCCATATACATATTTCTTCCCTTTTAGATTTCCCTCCCATTTAGGATACCACTTTAGGTGCATTAGGAGGAGTTCTCTGTGTTATACAGTATGTTCCCATCAGTTGTCTATTTTATACACAGTATCAGTAGTGTGTATGTGTCAATCCCAATCCCCCAATTACTCCCACACTTTCCCCCTAGGTAGCCATACATTCATTCTGTACATTGTGTCCCTATTTCTGCTTTGCAAATAAGGTCATCTATACTGTTGCTGAGCACCAAAGAATGATGCTTTTGAACTGTGGTATTGGAACAGATTCTTGAAAGTGCCTTGGACTGCAAGGAGATCCAACTAGTCAATCCTAAAGGAAATCAGTCTTGAACATTCATTGGAAGGACTGATGCTGAAGCTGAAACTCCAATACTTTGACCACCTGATGTGAAGAACTGACTCATTGGAAAAGACCCTGATGCGGGGAAAGATTGAAGTTGGGAGGAGAAAGGGATGACAGAGGATGAGATGGTTGGATGGCATCACCAACACAATGGACATGAATTTGAGTAAGCTTTGGGAGTTGGTAATGGACAGGGAGGCCTGGTGTTCTGCAGTCCATACGGTCACAAAGAGTCAGACACGACCAAGCATCTGAACTGAACTGAAACCATTTTTCTAGATTACATATATATGCATTAATATATGATATTTGTTTTTCTCTTTCTGACTTCACTCTGGACTAACTAGGTACATCCATGTCTCTACAAAAGAACAAATTGTGTTCCTTTTTACAGCTGAGTAATAGTCCATTGTATAATCTCCAAAATATAAAAGCAGCCCATGCAGTTCAAAACCAAAAATAAAAAATCAGAAAATGGGCAGAAGAACTAGATACAAATTTCTCCAAAACAGACATACAGATGGCCAACAAATGCAAGAAAAGATGCTCAACCTCACTAATTATTAGAAAAATGCAAATCAAAACTGCAAAGTGATATCACCTCCCACCAGTCAGAATAGCAATCACCTAAAAATCTACAATCAATAAAGATAGTGAGGGTGTGGAGAAAAGGGAAACTTTACACTGTTAGTGGGAACGTAAACTGATACAACCATTATAGAAAAACATCTGGAGGTTCCTTAAAAAGCTAAAAATAAGATTTCCCTGGTGGTCCAGTGGTTGGGCGTGCCAACAGGGAACACAGGTTGGATCTTTGGTCTGTGAAGATTCCAGGCCCCGCAGGGCAACTCAGCCCATGTGCCGAAACTACTGAAGCCCAGGTACCATAGAGCCTGTGCTCTGCAACAAAGAAGCCATCACAATGAGAAGCCTACACACTGAAACGAAAGAGTGATCCCCACTCACCACAGCTAGAGAAAGCTCATGTGCAACAGTGAAGACCCAGTACAGGCAAAAACAATAAACAATTTTTTAACAATACTCCACTCTCTGAGAGGGCTTCCCAGGTGGTGCTTGTGGTAACGAACTCACCTGCCAGTGCAGGAGATATAAGAGACATAGGTTCAATCCATGGGTCAGGAAGATCCCCTAGAGAAGGATATGACAACCCACTCCAGTATTCTTGCCTGGAGAATCCCATGGACAGAAGAGCCTGATGGGCTACAGTCCAACCAAGACCAGAAAAGGCAGTATGAATTATTAGATGTAAGTGGGTAGGAGACATTCTCCTGATTTTCCTTGATATAAGAATACATGGGAAGGGAGGGACCCTACAGTCCATAGGGTCACAAAGAGTCAGACACAGCTGAAGTGACTTAGCACACATACACTATCTGAGATTTTTTTCTTCAAATGAGTCATGGGTTACTGGGAGAGAAATGGAAGCCTGGCCAACCAGATCAGCATGAAATGGCTCACACAAACCATCCTCACATTCCATAGGTGAAATACAGATTTCTGGTATTTAGTGTTTTAGTGATGTTGATGAATTATTGATAACCTTTGCTTCACATACTTTTCTCTCAGACTGAGGTAGCCATATTTAGTTATCTATACCAACATTTCTTATTGTTTCCAAATATCCACATGACTGCCTTTTAAAGAGTTTGATCTGGACATAAGGTGCCATCTCTACATTGAATCAGTGGTATTAAATGCTAAAAGAGTCATTTAAAATAAGTAAATAAATTGTTTAAAAAACTAAAAATAGAACTACCATCTGACCCAACAATCCCACTACTGGGCATTACCCAGAGAAAGCCATAATTCAAAAATACACATGCACCCAAATGCTTACTGCAGCAGCATGGAAGCAACCAAATGTCCATCAGCAGAGGAGTGGATAAAGAAGACACGGTTCATCTACTGTTTCTAGAGAGATTACCTCTCACAGCAATTTCTGAAGGATAGGTTCTTATCTCAGGGGTAAGGAAATACCTCAACCCCCTTCATGTCACCCATTTCAGATTCTTGGAGCCCCTGCCCTTCCTGTCCTTTTCCCACTCCACATCTCTACCTGTGAAAATCCCACCAACATTTCAGAACAAGCTTAAATTCATTCCTGTGCCATCGGGGGCACTGAGCAAGGATCAAAAGTCAGAGCACCAGTAACATATCCCTGGAGAACAGTCCCTGAATGTCCAATGGTGTCACTACGGGGCCCAGGGCTCAGACACAAATTAGCTTCAAGAAAGTACAAAGAAGCAAAATAAGGTAGCTATAGGGAAGAGGAGTTCCAGGAACAGAAAGAGGCAGAAGCAGCAAAGACAGCAGGTGTTCACAGCGTCTCATAGAGCTGCTGACCCAGCTTCTCAGAACAGAATACTTCATGGGCCAACCTGATCAAAAAGGAGACAAGACAAGCTGACTGATAGGATCTTAGCTTGACTTCCATCTACCTTTGTCCCCAGGAAACCTGAGGTGAAAGAGTTAGGGTGAAAATTAAAACCAAAAAGATTTTCTTGGCCAGCTGGCAAAAGACACTGAACCACCTCCATTTTTTTTTTAAACTCCAAGAAGATAGCAGGGCCGTGGTACAAAGAGCTTACCTTAGGGTTTAGGTCTAAACAAGTCAAATTAAATGTGCAAGACCCGCTGAAGGAAATCCTGGGTTTCAGCCCTCTATTAGGGAATACTTGTTAGCAAAATTGTTAAACAAAAGTGGAGTAAGTGAGGCTTGAAAATTGAAAACCTGAGTCTGGTTGATGATTTTTGTTTAGAAGACTACATTCTAGCTTAAAATACCAGGAGATAAAGAAAAAGGGCTATGGAAACAGAACTAAAGAGCTCAGAAGGAGAGGAAGGTAAAGTAGAAAATAGAACGGGGACTCAGGAGTTAATTCCTACTTTATCCAGAATCTTCTTGACACATATAATGTCATCAGTAAGGTCATCATCCAGGAACTCTGGCAGAAAAATACCAGGAGATAAAGAAAAAGGGCTATGGAAACAGAACTAAAGAGCTCAGAAGGAGAGGAAGGTAAAGTAGAAAATAGAACGGGGACTCAGGAGTTAATTCCTACTTTACCCAGAATCTTCTTGACACATATAATGTCATCAGTAAGGTCATCATCCAGGAACTCTGGCAGGAGTTATGGGGGGGGAAATGAGAGAGCTAAATATTACCCAGAAAGGTAATGAGTGTCTCTGTTCCCTGGTCCTTCTCGGAACTAGAGATTTGTGCTTGTTGTTTTTCTATATGAGAAATCCAATACAATAATGCCTCCCCCTAGGTAAGGACTCCCTTCGCTTTTCTCAGGCATCACCAGAGGAATTACCAACTTCATCAACTGATTTACTCTGAAAATGCCATAGTATTAGACTTCAAGATCCCCAAACAGCTCAGAATATCTACCCGTGAACTTTCAATAAGCTATCTGTGAATTTAGTGATGATGAAAATTTCTAACAGCCTCTTGCTCAGTATTATCAAGTCCCACAGTTGATGTGGAATCCAACACAATGAACCGAGAGGTGTGCTTGACACCAAAAAAGAAGATTGTCACAGGAGTAGGCAATCTCAAAAAGAAAATCAAACCTGGAGGCTCCCACTTCCCATTTTTACGTGTTAGCACAAAGCAACAGCAAATAAAACACTATGAGACTATGAGGCATAAAGACATACACACAGATGAATGAAATGGATTGGAGATCCCAGAAATGAACCCACCCATCTATGCTGAACTGATTTCAGACAATAGTTAACAATATTAAATTGCAGGAAAATGGTGTTTTTAACAAATGGTGCTGGGCAATTTGCTATCCACATGAAATTGGACTCTTTCCTCCTACCATATACAAAAAGTAACTTAAAATACATAAAAACTTGAACGTTAAGAAGTAAAATTACAACCAGCACACCATATCCACAGGTTCCACATCTATGGACTCAACCAACTCCAGATTGAAAATATTAGGAAAAAGAAATTACAATGTTTCAAAAAGTAAAACTAGAATTTGCCATATAACAGCAAATATTTACGTAATATTTACATCGTAATTACAATGTTTATATAGCATTTACATTATATTAGCTGACATAAGTAATCTAGAAATTATTTAAAGCAAATAGGAAGATGTGCCTGTGTTATATGGAAACACTATACCATTTTACATAAGAGACTTCAGCACACATGGATTTTGATGTGCCTGGATGTCTTTGAACCAATGCTCCACAGACACCAAAGGATGACTGTATAAATGCTCCAATGAAACATTGGGATAAATCTTGAATTTAGTGGTGGTTTCTTAGATCGGAGAGCAAAGCACAAGCAATGAAAGAAAAAATAGATTAAATGGATTTCCTCAAAATTAAAAACCTTTTTGCATCAAAAGTTCAAATCAGAAAGTGAAAATATAGCCCACAGTATTTAAGAAAATATTTTCACATTATTTATCTGATGTATCATTATCCAGAGTATATCAAGAACTTCTGCAATTTGTCAACATAAAGACAAACAAGCCAAGTTTAAAAATGATAAATGGCTTCAATAGACCATTCTCCACACAAGACATACGAATAGTCAACAAGTAGATGAAAACATGTCAAACAACATTAGTCATGATGGAAATGCAAATTAAAACAGCAATGCAACAATTCCTTCACTTACTCTAAAATGGTTAAAATCAAGAAATCTAAAAATAACATAGATTGGCAACAGTGTGCAGAAATTGGAACCTTTAAACATTATTTGAAAAAAATGGAAAAATGTAACCTAGGTTAAGACTGTAAATATACAATTAACATATGGTTCAACAACTCCATTCCTAGATATATACCCCAAAGAAATGATAACAGATGTACAGACATATTGATAACAGCGCTGTTCACAATAGCCAATAGGTAGAAAAAAAGCAAATGTCCATCAAAGGATAAATGGATAAACAAAGTGGAATACATCCATAAATAGCTGTATTATTGACCATAAAAGAAATAAAGTAAGATGGTTCGGCCACTGTGGAAAATAGTATGGCCATTCTTGAAAAACTTAAACCTAGAATTAAAGTATGAGCAATTAATTCCACATCAGGGTATATACTCAAAGGACTGAAAGCAGGGACTAGAAAAGATATAGGTACACTTATATTCATAGCAGCATTAACCACAAGAGCAAATGGATAAACTAAATGTGGCATATGCACAAAGTAATATAATTCAGCCTTAAAAACAGAAGCAACCATAAATAGGTGCTGGATTTTGTCCAAAGATTTTTCTGCAATTATTGAGATTATCATATATTTTTACCTTTCAGTTTGTTAATATGGTATATCACATTGATTAATTTGCATATATTGAAGAATCCTTGCATCCCTGGCATATCCCACTTGATTATGGTATATGATCCTTTTAATGTGTTGATGGATTCAGTTTTTTAGTGTTTTGCTAAGGATTTTTGCATCTGTGTTCATCAGTGATTGTTGTTGTTCAGTTGCTCAGTCATGTCTGACTCTTTGTGACCCCATGAACTGCAGGACGCCTGTCTTTCAATATCTCCCAGAGTTTGCTCAAATTCATATCATTGAGTCAGTGATACCATCCAACTACCTCATCTTCTGTTTCCCCCTTCTCCTCCTGCTTTCAGTCTTTCCCAGCATCAGGGTCTTTTCCAATGAGTCAGCTCTGCCCATCAGGTGGCCAAAGTATTGGAGCTCCAGCTTTAGCATCAGTCCTCCCAATGAATAAGCAGGACTGATTTCCTTTAGGATTGACTGGTTTGATCTCCTTGTAGTCCAAGAGATTCTCAAGAGTCTTCTCCAGCACCACAGTTCAAAAGCATCAGTTCATTGGCCCTCAACATTCCTTATGGTCCAGTTCTCAGATCTGTACATGACTACTTGAAAAACCATAGCTTTGGCTAGGCGGATCTTTGTTGGCAAAGTAATGTCTCTGCTTTTTAATATGCTATTTAGGTTTGTCATAGTTTTTTTCCAAGGAACAAGCATCTTTTAATTTCATGACTGCAGTCACCATCCACAGTGATTTTGGAGCCCAAGAAAATGAAGTCTGTCACTGTTTCCATTGTTTCCCCATCTATTTGCCATGAAGTGATGGGATCGAATGCCATGATCTTTGTTTTCTCAATGTTGAGTTTTAAGCCGGCTTTTTCATTCTCCTCTTTCACCTTCATCAAGAGGCTCTTTAGTTCCTCTTTGCTTTCTACTATTAGGGTGATGTCATCTGCATATCTGAGGTTCTTGATACTTCTCCCAGCAATCTTGATTCCAGTTTCTGCTTCATCCAGCCCGGCATTTAGCATGATGTACTCTGCATATAAGTTAAATAAGCAGGCTGACAATATACAGCCTTGGCATACTCCCTTCCCATTTTGAACCAGTCCTTTGTTCCATATCCAGTTCATCAGTGATATGGGCCTGTAATTTTTTTTTTTTTTTTTGTGGTATCTTTGTCTGGTTTTGATATCAGGGTGATGGTGGCCTCGTAGAATGAGTTTGGGAGTGTTACTCTCTCTGTAATTTAATGAAAGAGTTTAAGAAGGATAGGTGTTAGCTTTTCTCTAAACTTTTGATAGAATTCAGCTTTGAAAGCTTCTGACCCTGAGCTTTTGTGTTGGAAGATTTTTTTCATAGTTTCCATTTCAGTGCTTGCGATTGGTCTGCTCATATTTTCTATTTCTTCCTGGTTCATTTTGGAAGGTTGTACTTTTCTAAGAATTTGTCTGTTTCTTTAAGGTTGCCCATTTAATTGGCATATAGTGGCTGGTAGTAGTCTCTTAGGATCTTCTGTATTTCTGCATTGTCTGCTATAACTTCTCCATTTTCATTCCTAATTTTATTGATATGAGTCCTCTCCCTTTTTTTCTTTATGAGTCTGGCTAATGGTTTATCAATTTTGTCTGTCTTCTCAAAGAACTAGCTTTTAGTCTTATTGATCTTTACTTTCTTTTTCTTCATTTCTATTTCATTTATTTCTGCTCTGGTTTTTATGATTTCTTTACTTCTACTAACTGTGGGGAGGTTTCGTTCTTCTTTTTCTAGATGCAGCAGGTGTAAGGTTAGGATGCTTATATGATGTATTTCTCGTTTCTAGAGGTAGGATTGTATTGCTGTCAACTTCTCTCTTAAAAGTGTTTTGCTGCACCCCAGAGGTTTCAGGTCATCATGTTTTTGTTGTCATTTGCTTCTAGGTATTTTTATTTCTTTTTAAATTTGTTCAGTGATCTCTTGGTTATATAGAAGTGCATAAAATAACTTCGACATCTTTTTTCATCTTAAATGTTTCATCATTTTATTTTTATAAGCATAAATATTATTTAAAGTATAACAAAATGAGAAAGAATGGAAGGAGGGAGGAAAGAAGGGTAGGAATTCCAAGCTTTGAAATAAGAAAACTTAGAATTCTATTATATTTTTTCTTTAGAAATTATTGACCACCCAAGGGTACCTCTTAGATGATGCAACTCTCTGAAACAAGACTAATACAGGGAAGAAATAGCTGGCCCTGGAGAACTCATTCAGATCAGAGCAAGCCTCCTTCCTAAGGGCCTCTCCAGGGACTCTTTAGACACTCTCCAAGGTCTAAAGCTGAGATAAAGTCCCTCTAGCCATTATTATTCTGGAGGCAGAGTCAGAAGTCATCCCATTGGACAGAAGGACTATAGGAATATTTCCTTACTCAGAAGCCCCACCTCTGCATCTTCTAAGGGAAAGTTGAAGGAATCACATGAAGCCTTACTTATATCTGTGGCTTTGCTCCAGTGTTAAAAAGAGTGCCATTCAGGTATCTACCACTGAGAACATCTCTTGTTAGCCTAAGGAACCCAGGTGAAGAAAAATATCCTTCTCATTCAGCTACATCTTCTCCTAAAACTATCCAATCTGGGAGCTTGTGACTGTACAAGCAACAAATAGTAACTAGATCCTCATTCATCAGCCTCTTGAGTTAGCCTTCAAGGGGAGAGAGGCCATCACTTGGTGTCCCTGTGGCCTGGACTAACCCCTCTCACTGTCCGTCTTACCAGGTATTCTGGGGAGTCTTTTTTTCTCTGTTCTTGTTTTTACTGTTACATTACTGTCTCTCTTATGCACAGAAGGTGGTTCAAATTTGACTTGGCTTTATCCAAATCCTCTGGTACCAACTCAAAGAATTCATTGTTTTCATAGACTCTAGCGTTAAGTCCTGAGATTACAGTGCAAACAGTGAACACTATAAATTCACAGAAATCCTGGAATGGGAAACTGTTGGAATAACTGATGTGCACAGCCCTCACTTCCAATTTGAGGGCTTCCTCATGCCTGGCTCCCATGAAACCAGACTATGACTGTGCCACTTCTGTATGGGTTGACACAGAAGGGGAGAAACTATCAAGGGGAGAGAGGCCATCACTTGGTGTCCCTGTGGCCTGGACTAACCCCTCTCACTGTCCGTCTTACCAGGTATTCTAGGGAGTCTTTTTTTCTCTGTTCTTGTTTTTACTGTCACATTACTGTCTCTCTTATGCACAGAAGGTGGTTCAAATTTGACTTGGCTTTATCCAAATCCTCTGGTACCAACTCAGAGAATTAATTGTTTTCATAGACTCTAGCGTTAAGTCCTGAGATTACAGTGCAAACAGTGAACACTATAAATTCACAGAAATCCTGGAATGGGAAACTGTTGGAATAACTGATGTGCACAGCCCTCACTTCCAATTTGAGGGCTTCCTCATGCCTGGCTCCCATGAAACCAGACTATGACTGTGCCACTTCTGTATGGGTTGACACAGAAGGGGAGAAACTTCCATTTAGTACCAGAGATATCCAAGGAAGATTGTCTCCAATCTGTTTTGTTTAAATATTTGTTCATTTTTATTGATTTATTTGGCTGCACTGAGTCTTAGCTGTGACAAACTGTGCCACTTCTGTATGGGTTGACACAGAAGGGGAGAAATTTCCACTTAGTACCAGAGATATCCAAGGAAGATGGTCTCCAATCTGTTTTGTTTAAATATTTGTTCATTTTTATTGATTTATTTGGCTGCACTGAGTCTTAGTTGTGCCACTCAAGATCTTCAGTCTTCGTTTCGTGGTATGGGGGACTTTTAGTTGTGGTATGAGAACACTTAGTTGAGGCATGTGGGATCTAGTTACCTGACCAAGGTTTGAGCCTTGGCTGCCTGCATTGGGAGCGCAGCGTCTCAGCCATTGGCCCATTAGGGAAGTTCATCCGCATTCTTCAGAATTTCCAAGACGGTATGGACTTTAGAAACCATCTAAAGTTTTCCAAGATTGTTTTTTTTTTTTTTAATAAGAAGTGCAAATGACTTATTCATGAACTTACAGTGAGAGAGAAAGGTCCTGTGCCATCATCGACTGTCACAATGCCTCTATTAATCATTCAACAGGCATCATGAGCTATCAGTCAGACGGTTGGCCAAAAGCTTTATTGCTTACTCACTATGCTTGTGNTTTTTTTTTTTTTTAATAAGAAGTGCAAATGACTTATTCATGAACTTACAGTGAGAGAGAAAGGTCCTGTGCCATCATCGACTGTCACAATGCCTCTATTAATCATTCAACAGGCATCATGAGCTATCAGTCAGACGGTTGGCCAAAAGCTTTATTGCTTACTCACTATGCCTGTGAGGCTTCCTGTGGCTTGAACTCTGTTGCTTTTGTAACTGGAGAACAGCACTTCTCAGTGCTCTGGAGACTATTTCCACTCCCTTCGTTTCCTTCTTCAGTCTGAATAATGTCTTTTCTCTTCTCCTTCCTTTCTAGGTTTGATTCTCTACATTCTTTCTTCTCACCTTCTCCACCTTATCCAGTAGATTATTGCCCTGAGCTGCACAGGGTTGATGAGATCTAACATGGCTGGGTTACCTCTGCTACACGAACTGTGTTTGGTCAGTCCTAAAGCTTTATTCATAACACCTCATTCCCAGCCATGCTCTGAGACTCACAGCACACTGGAACATTCTTCTCTGTTCTTGTCCCTCTGAAGGGAATCTCTAACGTTCCATGGAAGTTGGTAACACAAGCATAGTCACTGTGTTTGTTCTCCAAGGACTATCCAACAACCCTCAGATCCAGGTTGTACTCTTTGTAACATTCCTGGTGGTTTACCTCCTGACTCTCACAGGGGACCTGCTGATGCTGCTGGTGATCAGGACTGATTCCCACCTCCGCAACCCCATGTACTTCTTCCTCAGTCACCTCTCCTTCCTGGATGCTTTCTATGCCTCAGTCATTGTGCCTAAGCTGCTAGAGAACCTGCTTTCCAAGCAGAAAACTATATCCCTCCTAGAGTGTTTCACTCAGATCTCCTTGGTCATATTTTCAGGAGGCACTGAAGCTTGCCTCCTTTCAGTCATGGCCTATGACCGGTTCCAGGCTGTGTGCCGCCCGCTGCTCTATGTGGTGACTATGAACAAGAAGATATGTACTGGCCTGGTGGGAGCCTCCTGGGCCATAGGAATGGGGACTGGCCTGCTTAACACCATCCTCCTGGCTCAGCAAGATTTCTGTGGCCCCAACCTCATCCGCAGTTTTGCCTGCGAGCTTCCTCCAGTGCTCCTGTTGGCCTGTTCTGACCCCTACATGAGCGTTGCCTCCATCCTGACCACCATGGTGGTCCTGGGCCTTGGCAACTTTGTCCTAGTCCTGGTTTCTTACACTCATATCATCATGACAGCCCTGGGGATCGACTCTGCCTCAGGTCAGAACAAGATCTTCTCTACCTGCTCATCTCACGTTCTTGTGGTCACCATCTTTTATGGTTCAGGAATTTTCAGGTATGTCATTGTTACACTTCCAGAATGTAAATGCAAGATATTTTTCACTCTAACGTAACCTTGAACTACAGAACAAAACATTGCAAAGTAGCA
Source organism: Cephalophus harveyi (assembly GCA_006410635.1). Taxonomy (NCBI): domain Eukaryota; kingdom Metazoa; phylum Chordata; class Mammalia; order Artiodactyla; family Bovidae; genus Cephalophus; species Cephalophus harveyi. The sequence goes on from SJYT01037557.1 coordinate 258,794, forward strand.
GGGAAAGAGTTGTACTGGAATTCAGAAGTCCTGGGTCCTATTTATGGCTCGATTATAAAATATCCATTTTCTTTCTGAGAGTTGAATTTTTACACAGCTAAGCTCAATTTTAATATGTATTACATCACAAAAGAAATATTATTAACCTCACTTTCCAATTAGAAACCTGGGTTTCAGAAGTAACCAGGTACTTTATCAAAGTTGCCGGCACAAGCTAGGAATCTAATCAAAATATAAACCAAGTCTCACCGACTTGAAACCTCAACCCCTTTTCTACCAAGTTTCTCTCAAGCATAAACAGCTGTAGTTGATGAATCCTTATTCCCAGGAAACAAAGTAACCAATGGCCTGTGCTCTTTTCAAGTGAACTGGAAATGGATTTGCACAAGTTACTCCATACTTTCCTCATCTGGTTGTTACTTGAAGAGAAGTCAGGAGTGGGAAAGGATAAGGAATGATCTAGAAGAGTTCACTTGAGCCTGAGAGCAAATCTCTCCAGCTTTCTTTGTCTCAGTTTCCTCATTTGCCATAAAGGTATAATAAAATTACTCCCACCCACTTCACAGAAATGTTTGGAGGAATAAACTAAAAGATAAAAAATGAGAATAAAATGAGTATCTTTTTTAATTAAGCATGCAAAACCCACAGAGAACATTTCAATGAAAATGGCACAATTGCAAAAAAAAAAATTTATTGCTTCTTTGGGAAATACTCTTTGTGACACTTAAGATACACTAAAAATTTTAATGTTACTATTTTGTATTCATATCTCGTGCTGAACACATATTTATCCTTCATTTTATTTACACAGCTTGGATTATTTTCTAAGCCAAAGACAAACGTGCTTAAAAGGACAAATGATTGTTCCCCTAAGCATTAGAAAAATAATGTGCTGTGATTTGGGAGTATTTCTCAGAGTCATAAATGTTAGGAAAAATGATAGCATTATTGGACTAGCATTTAATTTTGTAAGGAACAATCATCACAAGATTGGAACATGCATATATAGGGAAAAGAAAAGGGGAAAAATCCTCATGTTATCATCATAACTATTAAGGAAAGTCACTTTGAAAACTGTGAAGCGCTACAGAAATGCCTGGAATTTTCTTTAGTTCTAGTCTAACCTGTACCATTTGATATGCTGAAGAACTTCCTTTTTCTTTGGAAACTCCTCTAACATTTTGCATAAGATCACTCATGTATGGAGGCATTTGAAGGCAAAACTAACTGACTTCACACTAATAATACAGCCATTTCTAGTTACTTCTACCAATGATAGTTGACTCAGCTCTGAGGACCCTCTTGGCCAGTCTGGGATGGGATGGACTGTGGCTGGCAATGGCATTGTGGCCACTGTCCTGAGCTCATTTTTTTCCTTTGTGCAATTGTCTTCAAGGTACATGACTCCAGCTTCTGGCTCGGCCCTGGAGCAAGTGCTATCCTTGCAGTACAGCGTGGTGACCCCGCTACTGAACCCCCTTATCTACAGTCTGAAGAACCAGGAGGTGAAGGCAGCTCTTAGGAGGAGGTTGGCCAGGAAACCCAGGCTTACCTTCTAAGCCAGGCTCTACTGCCTCCTCATAATCGAAGAAAAAGTCAAGAGAAGGAAGAGGACGTATAGAGAGCTTCGCTTTTGAGCTATCTCAGAATGAATTCTTCTCCACAACAGAAGCCTTAGTTCCTCTGACCCCTGCGCCCTCATCCAGTCAAGCACGATGGGAAACCTCCACAGAACTGATGCCACTCCTTCACAGATGACCCAGTCACCACACAGGAAAATCTTCTCAAAAACCACACAGAGGAATTCTCAGAAAACAAAAATAGAACCACTCTATGTCCCAGCAATTCCACTTCTGGGAATATAGTCAAAGGATATGAAAATGCTAACTTAGATATATATCTACCCACCCTTGTTCATAGCAGCATTATTTATAAGTCAACATATGGAAAAGAATCTAGGTTTTCTTAATGGGTGAATGGATAAAGAAGGCATGGGAAAGCAACTGGATATTATCCAACCATAAAAATGAGGAAATTCTACCATTTGTGACAACATGGATGGACACCGAAGGCATTATACTCAGTGAAATAAGTCAAAGAAACACAAACACTATAAGATCTCACATGCAGAACCTAGGGAAAAACCAAACTCATAGAAAACAAACATATAGTTGTCAGGAGTAGAAAGTAGGAAGAAACGGAATTGGAGGAAGGTGATAAAAAGGTACAAATTTTCAGTGTAAGGTAAGTACTAGGGATGTAACGTACAACATAATGACTAACACTGCTGTATGATACATAGGAAATATGTTAAGAGAGTAAATCCTAAGAGTTCTCATCACTAGGAAAAAAATTTTTGTCTGTTTTTTTGCTTTTGCTTTTCTATTTTTTATATATTTATTTTTGGGGGCATGATGGACTTTTTAGGAACAGAAAAGAGTTATATCTGAGTCCCAGTGAGGACTGTGGCCCAGGAGACAGCTTCTCAGATAACTCTGGGAAACTGCTCAGTTGAATCTTTTTTTTTTTTAATAGTAATATAACTTATCGGAGCACAGAATATACATCAAACGTGACAGAGGTATATTCCTTCAAGTTTCCAAAACACAGAAGTTTAGTAAATATAGAGTAAGACAGCATGATGGTCATGTCTGGAAATGGAACCTTATCTTTCAGAGAATGTTAATATGGATGTCATAAGGAGGGAAATTTTTATCCTTGTCTTCATAACAGACATTCTTTCTTTTACCTTAATGATTGAAGCAGCTATGCTGTGTATGGCTGACAGGCTCACCACATAAAATTCAGGCTGAACAATGTATTAATCCAAATGACTTCCCCAAAACTCAACGTGTGAAAATTTTCGCCATCAGAGGGAATCTTCAGGTTTTCCCAGTTTGGAGTTTTGTGATGATGGATATTAACTGAACCTATTGTAATATTCTTTTGTATATCAGAACATCATGCTATATGCCTTGAAACTATGCAGACTTATATAGCAATGTATGTCAATTATCTCTCCATAAAACTGGGGGTCGGTAGAGTAAAGAATATCTTCACAGATCCCCAGCCGTTTCCACAGCTATTGCTTTTCCCTCTCATTTCCTGCCTGTTCAGCCCCTCCCTTTTGCCTCGCCCTCACTCCTTTACTTTGTCTATACACAAAGCAGAAATCTGACCACTAGAAAATTTACCGCTTGATTTTGGGAGAATTCCATCTTAGTACTGAGAGCCAGCTCCTCCTTTGTTCCCACACCGAAAATTCCCTGGCAAAACCTACAGCTCCAGAGAAACTTGGTTTCAGAAAAGGCAGAGGAACCAGAGGTCAAATTGCCAACATCTGCTGGATCATCGAAAAAGCAAGAGAGTTCCAGAAAAATATTTATTTCTGCTTTATTGACTAAGCCAAAGCCTTTGACTGTGTGGATCACAATAAACTAGGGAAAATTCTGAAAGAGATGGGAATACCAGACCACCTGGCCTGCCTCTTGAGAAACCTGTATGCAAGTCAGGAAGCAACAGTTAGAACTGAACATGGAACAACAGGCTGGTTCCAAATAGGAAAAGGAGTACGTCAAGGCTGTATATTGTCACCCTACTTATTTGACTTATATGCAGAGTACATCATGAGAAAAGCTGGGCTGAATGAAGCACAAGCTGGAATCAAGACTGCTGGGAGAAATATCAATAACCTCAGATATGCAGATGACACCACCCTTATGTCAGAAAGTGAAGAAGAACTAAGGAGCCTCTTGATGAAAGTGAAAGAGGAGAGTGAAAAAGTTGGCTTAAAGCTCAACATTCAGAAAACTAAGATCATGGCATCCAGTCCCATCAGTTCATGGGAAATAGATGGGGAAAGAGGAAACAGTGAAGTTACACAACATGAAAAAATTTGAAATCTACTCTACAACACTGTGCTGATAGTTAACAATTCTGTATTGTACATTTACAAATGAATTGAGAGTAGTTTGCATTATATGTGTTTTTTAGCACTATTATAAACAGAGAAAAAATAACATCTATGCCTTCCAGATACACTGAGGAACACTGGATGCCATTTAAAGGGAGAGGATCACATTGCAAAATGTGCTTTACATATACTCACTTCATAACCCTGTCACAGTGAAGGCTGAAGTCACGAGGAAAATGAGGTAGGATAAATCTCCAGGATTTCCTGGGCTTTCTGCTAACTCTTGAAGTCACTTAAGTAAATGGTTACTTTGAAAGTTTAGTAATAGAGAATTTCTGTAATTATTCAAGCTGGATTTAGAAAAGGCAGGGGAACCATAGATCAAATTGCCAACAACCACTGGATCATCGAAAAAGCAAGAGAATTCCAGAAAAATATCTACTTATGCTTTATTGACTATGCCCCGAGACTTTGACTGTGTAGATCACAGCAAACTGTGGAAAATTCTTAAAGAGATGGGAATACCAGACCACCTGACCTGCCTCCTGAGAAATCTGTATGCAGGTCAAGAAGCAACAATTAGAACTGGACACGGAACAACAAACTGGTTCCAAATAGGGAAAGGAGTATGTCAAGGCTGTATACTATTACCCTGCTTATTTAACGTATATGCAGAGTACATCATGTGAAATGCCATGCTAGATGAAGCACATCCTGGAATCAAGATTGCTGGGAGAAATATCAATAACCTCAGATATGCAGATGCCACCAGTCTTATGGCAGAAAGCAAAGAAGAACCTGAGAGCCTCTTGATGAAAGTGAAAGAGGAGAGTGAAAAAGTTGGCTTAAAACTCAACATTCAGAAAACTAAGATGATGATATCCGGTCCCATCACTTCATGGCAAATAAATGGGGAAACAATGGAAGCAGTGACTGACTTTACTTTTTGGGGCTCCAAAATCACTGCAGATGGTGATTGCAGCCATGAAATTAAAAGATGCTTACTCCTTGGAAGGAAAGTTATGACCAACCTAGACAGCATATTAAAAAACAGAGACATTACTTTGTCAACAAAGATCCATCTAGTCAAGGCTATGGGTTTTCCAGTAGTCATGTATGGATGTGAGAGTTGGATCATAAAGAAAGCTGAGTGCAGAAGAATTGATGCTTTTGAACTGTGGTGTTGGAGAAGACTCTTGAGAGTCCCTTGGATTGCAAGGAGATCCATCCTAAAGGAGATCAGTCCTGGGTATTCATTGGAAGGACTGATGTTGAAGCTGAAACTCCAATATTTTGGTCACCTGATGCAAAGAGCTGACTCATTTGAGAAGACCCTGATGTTAGGAAAGATTGAAGTCAGGAGAAGAAGGGGATGACAGAGGATGAGATGGTTAGATGGCATCACTGACTCAATGGACATGAGTTTGGGTAAACTCCAGGAGTTGGTGATGAACACGGAGGCCTGGCATGCTGCGGTTCATGGGGTCACAAAGAGTCGGACACAACTGAGCGACTGAACTGAACTGAACTGAAAGTAGAACATAGAAAACAGTAAATCCTCAATAACTATTTGTTAATTATGGAGTGAATGAAAGAATGAATGGTGGATCAGCCTGAGGAGTCCTTTCTCTTGTATGATCTTAGAATATAGAAGGGACTATCTACCTGTAAGCCTTGGAATATAGCAGACAGAGGTGTGATATTTAGCAATCAGACCAAAACACACAGCATAAAAGGTCTTACAGAGTTCTGTCTCATCACATTCACTTTAAACAAGGAACTAATATCCAGAAAGTTAATGTACACTGAAGTTGAAGTTATTAAAATAAAAAAATTTACCTAAATAAATAAATAAAAATTTTAAATGATGTAAGTCTTGAGAGCAAAACCATCTCTAAGCCTTCTGTATTCCCAGTGTCTAATAGGTCCTGTCACTTAATTGGCTAACAATTAGTGTGCAAAAAAAAAAAAGAATAAGAGAGAAGGACCATATGAAAAGAAACATTTAATTTTGTTTAGTAAAATTGCTGCCTTCATGACAATACAGATGTTGTAGCCACGTGTTCCGAGAAACAAACTCACTCAGAAGGACAATGCAGATGGTGGAGTGCAGTTTATTACACCGGCGGGCCCAAGGCAGAGTCTCCTCTTAGCCAAGGACCCTGACCAGCATTTGTGAAAATCTTTTATACTCCATGTATATGTGTCTGAACCCACCACTCCAAATTCCTTAAGACTTACATAAACCAAGGAAAATACAATCCCAATAACACCATCATTCACATGCTGTGTTCATGTGCTCAAACAGTCAAACGATTAGCCAATAATCAATAAACCCAAGGTTACACTCAGATAGATACAGAAAAATTTATGGCCTGTCTGGAGGAAGGGGTGATTAGTGTATGTTTTCTCTTAGGTTATGAGTAACCTTGATACAATCTTCAAGGTTCCCCTGTCTGGAGGGGGTCTTTTCCTTCTGTTGTTGTTTTCATAGGCACTAAACACAGAGTTCAGAGTCCATCGGAAAGGTGGCTGAGCATGATCAGCATGAACAGGCCTAAGATGGAGCCCAGGCCCTATGAATTCCTTCTTCACAGATGTCAGAGGAAAGTAGCATGGAGGAGAGATCGGGATAGAAAGGAAGAAAAAGAGTCCATATTTTGAGACATCATCCTGGGTATTCCTCCCAAAAGCTCGCTGAAGCCTGTGTACTGTGAGAACCCCTGACTTGAATCTCTCCACCACCCACCTGAGCCTGGACCACTTCATATCCTTGACTGGTTCAAGATCTCTTTCAGGCCTAAAGGGAGGAGAAGTAGTTGGAGAAAACAGAACAAATGTTCAGCTTCCACCCCATCTCCCCTTCAGCTCCAAAGAGAGTTCTCAGAAAGACAACAGCAATTGTTCCATCCAGATACTGACAACTTCAGCCAAGACCACTTCCATGCCAGCTCCCTGAATTCTATCTGTTCTTGATCCTTTGACCTTCAGGTTAAGATCCCCTCCTCAGGTGTCAGTTCCCTTCAACAAAGCCCTCTGAAAATCATGGCCTCATATGTAGTACACTCCCAGGGGAAATTTTCAAGATGAGGATATTTCTCTGTAGATAAAGGCCAAGGATGTACAGCCGAGCAAAACAGTCCCAGCTTCAGCTGCATTTCTGCTCTGACCATTTGGAGAAGGTTATGCTTTAGATTTTCCAGAGCATATGCCTTCTTGAGGCTGAAACTGAGGCAAAGTTAAGTAGATGTGTGAGATCAGTGGGAGGAATGGCCATTCAATCCTGTCTTCACATACAACCCAACCACATACAGGGATTATCCCTACAACCCTGTCAACTTGGAGAAAAGTCTTTTACCCCATGATTAGGGAGGGAAATGTATACAGTACCCTCTGGGAGATGTGTTCCATTATGTTCAAATTCAGACTAAAATCATAGGATGAATACCAAGTTATTTCTTAAGACTTAGTTGTCTTTAAGTATAGGACAGGGATGTCCTGCCCACCATTTGCCCGGCCCTATATGTCCCTAAACAGGCTATGGGGCCTTCATTAGGGAGCTGCTGGGCTCTAAGACAAGAGGAATATGGTCTAAATGCCAAAAATTCCAGTGGGTATATAGGGTAAGAAGAGGGAATTAGAAAATATAGCTTGGCTAATACAGAAATGGGCGATTTAAACTGAAGCTTTGGAATGTCAAAGCAGGAAGAGATCTCAGGAAAATCACTAGACCAAAACCTTCATTTAATAATGAGGAAATTGAGCCACAGCAGCAGAGATGACTTGCCCAGCTTTGGACCACCAATGAGAAGCAGAAACAGATTTAGGACTCACATCTCCTGATTACTCTTCTTTCGCATTTCTCATAATCAAATTAGAATAAAGTTCTGCAAACATCCTCCTTAATGATCAAACAAGAAGTAGCAGTAATGAAATTGAGTCCCAAAAACAAGGCCCAAGGGGTTCATATTCTTCCGTTGCTCAGCTCTCCTGCTCTACTGTTTTCAGAAAGAATTCCTCTCACAGCAATTTGTGAAAGGTATTTTCTTATCTCAGAGGTAAGGAAATAACTCAAACCCCCTTCAAGTCATTCATTTCAAATACTCATCTGAGCTCCTGCCCTGGCTGTCTTTTTCCCATCACACATCTTTACTTGTCAGAATCCCACACCAATACTGCAAAGCAAGCTTAAATGTCACTCCTCTCATGAATCTCTCCTTGAGCTCTTTTTCCCACAGCTCCCCCACCAAATATAAAGTATCTTCCCTCTTATGAATACTCAGGGCACATTTCTAATCTCTCTCATGATATTTATGACACTATAGTTTGCATTTTAATTAATTCTTAATATTTATCTTATATTTCCTACTATTCCTTGAGGAAAGAGATGGTTTCAGCCAACTTAAGATCCCCTCCGTCTAAGGTGGAGATGATGGAATTCTAGCTGAGCTATCTCAAATCCTAAAAGATGGTGCTGTGAAAGTGCTGCACTCAATATGCCAGCAAATATGGAAAACTCGGCAGTCACCACAGGATTCGAAAAGGTCAGCTTTCATTCCAATCCCAAAGAAAGGCAATGCCAAAGAATGTCCAAACTACTATAGAATTTTGCTCATTTCACATGCTAGTAAGGTTATGCTCAAAATTCTTCAAGCTAGGTTTCAGCCGTAGGTGAACTGAGAACTTCCAGATGTACCAGCTGGTTTGGAAAAGGCAGAGGAACCAGAGATCAAATGGTCAACATTCATTGAATCTTGAGAAATCAAAGGGATTCCAGAAAACCATCCACTTCTGCTTCATTGACTATGCTAAAGCCTTTGACTATGTGGATCACAACAAACTATGGAAAATTCTCAACGAGATGGGAATACCAGATCGCTTTACCAGTCTTCTGGGAAACCTGTATGCAGGTCAAGAAGCAACAGTTAGAACCGGGCATGGAACAACAGACTGGTTCAAAATTGGGTAAGGAGTACATCAAGTCTGTATATTGTTACCCTGCTTATTTAATTTCTACACAGAGTACATCATGCAAAATGTTGGTCTGGGTGAATCACAAACTGTAATCAAGATTGCCAGGAGAAATATCAACAATCTCAGATATGCATATGATATCACTCTAATGGCAGAAAATGAAGAGGAACTAAAGAGTTTGTTGATGGAGTAAAAGAGGAGAGTGAAAATACTGTCTTAAAACTCAACACTCAAAAGACTAAGATCATAACATTTGTCCCATCACTTCATGGCAAACAGATGGGGAAAAAGTGGAAGTAGTGACAGGTTTTATTTTATTGGGCTCCAAAATCACTGCAGACAATGTCTGCAGCCATGAAATTAAAAATCACTTGCCAACCTAGATGTCCATCAACAGATGAATGAATAAAGAAGCTGTGGTACATATATACAATGGAATACTGCTCAGCCATAAAAAGGAATGATGCACATGAGTTAGTTCTAATGAGATGGATGAACTTCAGTGCCTATTACACAGAGTGAAGTAAGTCAGAAAGAGAAATATAAACATCATATACTGACACACACACATATATACATGGACTCTAAAAAGATGGTACTGATGAATTTATTTTCAGGGCATCAGTAGAGAAACAGACATAGAGAGCAGACCTATGGATATGGGGAGAGGGGAGGAGGGGGAAGATGAGATGTATGGAGAGAGTAACATGGAAACTTACAATACCATATGTAAAATAGATAGCCAATAAGAATTAGCTGTGTGACTCAGGGAAGTCAAACAGGGACTCTGTGACAGGCTGAAGGGAGGGGTGGGAAGGGAGTTGGAAAGGAGGTTCAGGAGGGAGGGGACATGGGTGTACCTATGGCTGATTCTTGTTGATGTGTGACAGAAAACCACAAAATTTTGTAAAGCAATTATCCTTCAATTAAATTTTTTTTAAGTTGCTTGCTCCTTGGAAGGAAAGCTATGACAAACTTAGATAGTATATTAAAAAGCAGAAACATTACTTTCTGCCATCAAAGGTCCATATACTCAAAGCTATAGTTCTTCCATTACTCATATATGGATACGCTAGTTGGACTATAAAGAAATCTGAGCATTGAAGAATTGATGGTTTTTAATTGTGGTGCTGGAGAAGATTCCTGAGAGTCCCTTGGACTGCAAGGAATATCAAACCAGTCAATCCTATGGGAAATCAACCCTGAATATCCATTGGAAGAACTGATACTGAAGCTGAAGCTCAATCTTTTGGCCACTGATGTGAAGAGCCAACTCCTTGGAAAAGCCCCTGATGCTGGGAAAGATAGAAAGCAAAAGGAGAAGGGGGAGGTGAAGGATGAGATGATTAGACAGCATCACCAACTCAATGGACATGAATTTGAGCAAACACCAGGAGACAGTGGAACAGAGGGGCCTGGCACGCTGCAGTACATGGGGTCACAGAGTTAGATACTTCATAGCAATTGAACAACAACACTGGAATCTATTTGTCACCTCCACTTTATTATCATAAGAGATTTGATAATATTATCATAAGGATCATACCTGAATGGCCTGGTGGTTTTCCCTACTTTCTTCAATTTAAGTCTGAATTTTGCAATAAGGAGTTCATGATCTCAGCCACAGTCAGCTTTAGGTCTTGTTTTTGCTGACCATATAGAGCTTCTCCATCTTCAGCGGCAGAGACTATAATCAGTCTAATTTCAGTACTGACCATCTGGTGATGTCCATGTATAGACTGGTCTTGTGTTGTTGGAAGAGGCTGTTTGCTATAACCAGTGGGTTCTCATGGCAAAACTTTGCCCTGCCCACTTTGTACTCCAAGGCCAAACTTGCCTGTTATCTCTTGCCTGGGTATCCCTTGACTATATACTTTTTTTAATATAAATTTATTTATTTTAATTGGAGGTTAATTACTTTACAATATTGTATTGGTTTTGCCATACATCAACATGAATCCACCACAGGTATACATGTGTTCCCCATCCTGAACCCCTCTCCCTCCTCCCTCCCCGTACCATCCCTGTGGGTCGTCTCAGTGCACCAGCCCCAAGCATCCTGTATCATGCATCGAACCTGGACTGCAGATTCATTTCTTATATGATATTATACATGTTTCAATGCCATTCTCCTAAATCATCTCACCCTCTCCCTCTCCCACAGAGTCCAAAAGACTGTTCTATACATCGGTGTCTCTTTTGCTGTCTTGCATACAGGGTTATTGTTACCATCTTTTTAAATTCCATATATATGCGTTAGTATACTGTATTGGTGTTATTCTTTCTGGCTTGCTTCACTCTGTATAATCAGCCCCAGTTTCATCCACCTCATTAGAACTGATTCAAATGTATTCTTTTTAATGGCTGAGTAATATTCCATTGTGTATATGTACCACAGCCTTCTTATCCATTCATCTGCTGATGGACATTGACTATATACTTTTGCATTTCAATCCCTTATGATGAGAAGGACTTTTTTTTTTTTGGTGTTAGTTCTAGAAGGTCTTATAGGTCTCAATAGAACCATTTAACTTAAGCTTCTTTGACACTAGTGCTGGCGTATCAACATGGATTACTGTGATGTTGAATGGTTTACCTTGGAAAGGAACTGAGATCATTCTGTCATTTTTGAGATTGCACCCAAGTACTGCATTTCAGACTCTTTTGTTGACTATGAGGGCTACTCCATTTCTTCTAGCGGATTTTGCCCACAGTAATAGATATAATGGTCATCTGAATTAAATTCACCCATTTCTGTTCATTTTAGTTCACTGTTTCCTAAAACGTTGATATTCACTCTTGCCACATCCTGCTTGACCATGTCCAATTTACCTTGATCCATGGACCTAACATTCGAGGTTTCTATGCAATATTGCTCTTTATAGAGTTGGACTTTACTTTCACCACCAGACACATACACAACTGTGTGCCATTTCTGCTTTGGCCCAGCTCTCTTTCTGGACCTATTTTTCTACTATTCCCCAGTGGCATATTGGACACATTCTGACCTAGGAGGCTCATCTTCTGGTGTCATATCTTTTTGCCTTTTTATACAGTTCATGGGGTTCTCAAGGCAAGAATACTGAAGTGGTTTGCCATTCCCTTCTCTAGTGGACCATGTTTTGTCATAGCTTATTGAGTTACACAAGTCCCTTTGCCACAATACTATGATCCATGTGATCATTTTGGTTAGATTTCTGGGATTGTGGTTTTTATCCTGGAGGCTGTGGGATTATAGTTCTTGTTTCTTCTGACTGCCTTCTGATGGATGAGAATTCAAGGCTTATGCAAGCTTCCAGGATGTGAGGGACTGGCTGTGTAGAAAGCAGAATCTTCGTCTGGTGGGCAGAGCTATGCTCAGTAAAATTTTAGTCTAATTGTCTGCTGATGGGTGGGGTTGTGTTCCCTCCCTGTTAGTTGTTTGGCCTGAAGGGCTACTGGAGAATTTCAAGAGGACCCCAGTCTAGTGAAAGTTCTGTAATCAAGTCCTGCTGCCCTTAAAAGTCAGACTCCCTGGGGATTCTCAGTCCCTCTGTCAGATCACCAGGCTGGGAAGCCTGAAGTAGGGCTCAGAACCTTCACAACAGTGTGAGAACTTCTTTGGTATTATTATTATTCTCCGATTTGTGGGTCGCCCACCTGACTGGCATGGGATTTGATTTTAACATGATTACACCCCTTCTATGGTCTCGTTTCAGCTTCTCCTTTCTCTTTGGGTGTAAGGTATCTTTTTTTTGTTGTTGGGTTCCAGCCTCTTCCTGTATCATAATATTTTACAAGACTGCTTGTGCTCCTTCTTCGGCCTCCTTCCCCGCAGGCTTGCCCTGGGCTCCTACTCAGTCTCTGCCAGCTTTCCTGGTTCTCCTTGAGCTCCCTACTACAGGCTCTAACCACCACTGCCGCTGCCACCAATCAGCTGCCCAGCTGAGCACATCCAGCTTCAGTCATGTGTGAAGTAAGCGTGTTCCTGGCTGAGGCTGCTCACATGTCCACGCATTCCCGGCTGATCTAAAGAATGAGCACATACACATAGGTCACAGGAGAAGCCCAGCAGAAAGTCAAATCCAGAGCATCCCAACTTTGAATATGCTCTTCAATACCTATCTTTGTAGCTAATAGAGTACCTAATGTACTTCTCAAACATAATAGACTTGCTTCTGAAGAAACTAAAAAAAAATGCAACCTTATTTTTTGTAGTGGGAAGTTGGAGGTAATTGGTCAGTTAGGAAATCTGTTTTAGAAAGATAAAGGCTTAAGCTATTACAGAAGAGATCCCAAAATAAAGTGTATCAAACAAAATGAAAGATTTTTTTTCTCTTAATCCCAGACTTGTACTTGATAGTCCAGAGTGAAAAATCCAAGTTCCTTCTATATTGAGCTTTGTTATCTCCTAGGGACATTTCATGCAAATATGGGCACAATAAAGGACAAAAATGGTATGGACCTAACAGAAACAGAAGATATTAAGAAGAGGTGGCAAGAATGCACAGAAAAACTATACAAAAAAGATCTTCACTATCCAGATAATCATGATGGTGTGATCAACAACCTAGAGCCAGACATCCTGGAAGGTGAAATCAAGTGGGCCTTAGGAAGCATCACTACGAACAAAGCTAGTGGAGGTGATGGAATTCCAGTTGAGCTATTTCAAATCCTAAAAGATGATGCTGTGAAAGTGCTGCACTCAATATGCCAGCAAATTTGGAAAACTCAGCAGTGGCCACAGGACTGGAAAAGATCCGCTTTCATTCCAATCTCAAAGAAAGGCAATGCCAAAGAATGCTCACACTACCGCACAATTGCATTCATCTCACACGCTAGTAAAGTAATGCTCAAAAGTCTCCAAGCCAGGCTTCAATAATACGTGAACCGTGAACTTCCTGATGTTCAAGCTGGATTTAGAAAAGGCAGAGGAACAGGAGATCAAACTTCCAACATCTGCTGGATCATTGAAAAAGCAAAAGTACTCCAGAAAAATATCTACTTCTGCTTTATTGTCTATGCCAAAGCCTTTGACTGTGTGGACTACAACAATCTGTGGAAAATTCTGAAAGAGATGGGAATACCAGACCACCTGACCTGCCTCTTGAGAAATCTGTATGCAGGTCAAGGAGCAACAGTTAGAACTGGACATGGAACAACAGACTGGTTCCAAATAGGAAAAGGAGTACGTCAAGGCATTGAAAAGACCCTGATGCTGGGAAAGGTTGAAGGCAGAAGGAAAAGGAAATGACATGGTTAGATGGCATCACTGACTCAATGGACATGAGTTTGAGTAAACTCCAGGAGTTGGCATTGGACAGGGAGGCCTGGCATGCTGCAGTCCATGGGGTCTCAAAGAGTTGGACACAACTGAGCAACTGAACTGAACTGAACTGATATCCTAGGGATTTATTCAGTCAACCATCATCAGGTCCTTATCCATGGCAAAGACTGATAATGGCTCTTCAATACCTATCCTTCCCTTCTTCCTTTGAACAAGTCCATGTTTTAGATACTTGACTGTTCGTGTAGCATAGAGATCATGTTTTTCAGTCCATGTGGTCAAAGATGGGTAATAGTCAATGAGTTGATAATTGTTGAAGCTGGATAATGGATATAGAAGGATTATTACATATTTTTTTATTTCATATATGTCTAAATTTTTCCATAATAAAAAGTTTTAATCACAGTTAAAAAAATTTTAAGATTTTTCCTTTTTTAATTGAAGTTAGATGATTTAAAATATTGAGTTAATTTCTGCTATACATAAAAAACTTCAGCTATGCATCAGTTCAGTTCAGTCGCTCAGTCGTGTCTGACTCTTTGCAACCCCATGAATCGCAGCACGCCAGGCCTCCCTGTTCATCACCATCTCCCAGAGTTCACTCAGACTCATGTCTATCGAGTCAGTGATGCCATCCAGCCATCTCATCCTCGGTC
>SJYT01037557.1:274481-305278 GCA_006410635.1 Cephalophus harveyi
ATATATATATATATTTCTTTTTTATATTCTTTTCCATCATGGTTTATGACAGTATATTGACAATACTTCCCTGTGCTACACAGTAGGACCTTGTTGTTTATTCATTTTATACATACTCCTTTGCATCTGCTAACCGAAAACAGTTTTATGATTTTTAATCTATTTGGATTTTTTTTGAATTGCAATAAATAAAATAATTAATTTGGATAACATAATAAATTTGCATTTTCTCTTGCTATCATGAAAATATCTTTAGTATACTTTTTCAATTTTATAATACCTAAAATATCTTTTCTCCTATTATATATATTATTATATTTCTATATCATAAATATTATTTAAAATTGAAAGAAAAAGAGGACATCCCTGGTGGTGCAATGCATGGGAATCTGCCTGCCAATGAAGGGGACATGAGTTCTATCCTAGTCCAGGATATTCCGCATGACAAGGAGCAACTCAGTTCCTGCACCACAACTTCTGAGTATTCATTCTAGAGCCTGCAAGCCACACAGCAACAAAGAGTAGCCCCCACTCTCTACATCTAGAGAAAGCACACACTCAGCAACAAAGACCCACTGCAACCAAAAATAAATCTGAACAAATAAATGTGTGTGTGTATATACATATATATATATATATATATATATATAAACTTAACAGAAAGAGAAGGAAAGAATGGAGGGAGGGAAGAGGAGAAGGAATTCCAAGGTTTAGAACTAAGAAAACTTAGGACTCTATATATTTTTATTTTTAGAAATTATTGGCCAACCAAGGATAACTCTTGGATGATTTAACTCACTGAAACAAGAATAACCCAGGGAAGGAATGTTGGCCCTGGAGAACTCATTCAGATCAGAGCAGGCCTCCTGCTTAAGGGCCTCTCCAGGGACCACCAAAACTCTCCAAGGTCTAGAGCTGAAATCAAGTCCCTCTGGCCATTGTTATTTTAAAGGCAAAGTCAAGAAAACTTCCCCTTGGACAGAAGGACTATAGGAATATTTCCTTGCTCAAAAGCACCACCTCTGCATCTTCTAAAGGAAGGACAAATTTCAGGGAAGCTCATGAAGCCCTAGCCATATCGGTGGCTTTTGCTCCAGTGTTGGAAAGAATGACATTCAAGTCCCCTCAACTGAAAGCATCTCTTGTTGGCCTAGGAAGCCCAGGTGAAGACAAATATTATTCTCATCCTGCTCCATCTTATCTTAAAATTATTCATTCTGAGAACTCATGACTATATAAGGCATAAATAGATATCATATTCTCATTTATCACCCTCCTGAGTCACTGTTTAAGGGGAGAGCAGTGAATATGGTAACTTGCTTTGCTCTATACTAAATGCTCTAACTCTCCACTTATCCACATGTTCTAGGTGGCCTTTTATCTCTCCTCTCTTTTTCTTTTACCATCTCTATGATGCACAGAAGGTGCTCCAAATTTGACTTGGCTTCATCCAAATCCTCTAGTACCAACTCATAGAATAGCACAGTCTTCATGGAATCTCATGTTAAATACAGAGATGACAGCGCAAACAGTGGACATTACAAATTCACCAGAATCCTGGAATGGGAAGCCCTTGGAGTCACTGCAGTGCACAGCCCTTGCCTCCCATCTGAGGGCTTCCTTCTACCAGGTTTCTATGAAATGAGGCTACTACCGTGCTGCTTCTGCTTATGTTGACACAAAAGGGCGAAATTTTCATTTAGTACCAGAGAAACCCAAAGAAGATTATCCCCCATTCTGTAGAATTTCAAAGCTGGAAAGAACTTTAGAAGCCATCTAGTTTTCCTAGATTATTCTTTAATGAGAAACCCAAGTTACTTACTCATGAACTTACAGTGACAGAGAAAGGTTCTGTGCCTCAACAGCTGTCACAGTACCTCTGCCAGTCATGCAAACATGCATCATGGACTATCAGCCAGATGACCAGTCAATATCTTTATTGCACTCATTATGCCAGTGAGCCTTCCAGTTGTTTGAACTTTGTTCCTTTTGAAACTGGAGAATGACAATTCTCAGTGCATTGGCGTCTATTTCCATTCCCTTCATTTCCTTCTCCAGCCTGAATAATCTCTTTTCTCTTCTCCTTTCTTTTTAGGTTTCATTCTCTACATATTTCTTTCCCATTTTACATCTCCACCTTAGCCAATAGATTACTGCCCTGAGCTGGGTGGCGTGATGAGGTCTGACATGGCAAGGTTGCCTCTGCTACACAATCCATCCTGGGTCAGCCCTGAAGCTTTATTCATAGCATCTCATCTCCGGATATTCTCTGAGACTCATAGCACACTGGAACATTCTTTTCTGTTCTTGTCCCTCTGAAGGGAATCTCCAATGCTCCATGGAAGTTGGCAACACAACCACAGTCACTGTATTTGTTCTCCAAGGACTATCCAACAACCCTCAGATCCAGGTAGCACTATTTGTAACATTCCTGGTGATTTACCTCCTGACCCTCACAGGGAACCTGCTGATGCTGCTGGTGATCAGGACTGATTCCCACCTCCGCAACCCCATGTACTTCTTCCTCAGTCACCTCTCCTTCCTGGATGCTTTCTATTCCTCAGTCATTGTGCCTAAGCTGCTAGAGAACCTGCTTTCCAAGCAGAAAACTATATGCTTCCTTGAATGTTTCACCCAGATCTCTTTGGTCATATTTTCTGGGGCCACTGAAGCTTGCCTCCTTTCGGTCATGGCCTATGACCGGTTCCAGGCTGTGTGCCGCCCGCTACTGTATGTGGTGACTATGAACAAGAAGGTGTGTGCTGGCCTGGCGGGAGCCTCCTGGGCCATAGGAATGGGGACTGGCCTGCTTAACACCATCCTCCTGGCTCAGCAGCACTTCTGTGGCCCCAACTTCATCCGCAGTTTTGCCTGTGAGTTTCCACCAGTGCTCCTGTTGGCCTGTTCTGACCCCTACATGAGCGTTGCCTCCATCCTGACCACCATGGTGGTCCTGGGCCTTGGCACCCTTGTCCTACTCCTAGGATCCTACACCCATATCATCATGACAGCCCTGGGGATCACCTCTGCCTCAGGTCAGAACAAGATCTTCTCTACCTGTTCATCTCATTTTCTTGTGGTCACCATTTTTTATGGCTCAGGAGTTTTCAGGTATGTCATTTCTATACCTCCAGAATGTGGAAGTGGGATATTTTTCGCTTGAAATTAATGGTGATCTGTAGAACAGAGCACTGCAAGGTAGTAAGAAAAGAACTGCACAAGAATTCAGAAGTCTTGAGTTCTAGTTCTGGCTCTGTTGTGTGAAGTATTAAAAGTTTATTTTCTTTCCAAGACCTCAATTGTCTAACTCTGAAAAATAATCTTACAAGGACTAAAGGATTTCCTAATTTCATTAACCTGTTTTGGGAGTTTGGGAAGGAAATCAGAGAGACCTTAGTCTCTTAGGCTTTTATTCAGAGTTGGATAAAATATATATATAATATATTGTACTTGAAACAGATGCCATTTCTCTTTCCTAATGAAAGATGATGATCCAAAGCCTATTTGTCCTATGACTATTAATTAGGCAGCTACTTACAACGACTGCTTTGCACAATCAAGATCAATTTTAGTATGTGTCATACCACAAGACAAATGTTATTAACCTCATTTTTGGATTTAAAAAAACTGAGTTTCAGGAGTAACCAGGTGCTTTATCAAAGTTGCCTGAAAAAGCTAAGAATGGAGGCAAAATATAAACTGAGCCTCAATGACTTGAAAACCTCAAGCTCTTTTCTACCATGTTTCTCTCGAACATAAACAGCTCTAGTTGATGAGCCCTTGCTTCCCAGGAAATAGAGTCACTAATGGCCTGTGCTCTCTACTAGTGAATCTGGAGATGGATTTGCACAATTAGTCTTACCATTATTGGATTGATAATCATTTAGCATTCATATCGTGCTAAACACAGTTATATCCTTCATTTTATTTACAGATCTTGGCTTCTTTTCTAAGCCAAATGTGCTAAATGTGCTAAAAAGGACAAATGTTTGTTCCACTGAGCATTAGAAAAATAATGTGCTGTCATTCTGGAGTAATTCCAAGAGCCATAAATGTTGGGGAAAATGACAGCATTATTGGACTAGCATATAGTTTTGTAAGGAACAATCACGACAAGATGGGAACATACAGTTGTATATATAAAAAAAAAAAAAAGAGAAAACATTCTTCATATTCTCAACATAACTACTAAGGAAAGACACTTCGAAAAGTATGAAGTACTATAGAAATGCATGAAATCATTTTTAGTTCTATTCTAACCTGGAGCACTTCATATACTGCAGAACTTCCTTTTTCTCCTGAGGGCAGCTCCTATAATGTTCGGCATAAGATCACTCATGTATGGAGGCATTTGAAGGCAGCAATGACTGACTTCTCATAATAATACAGTCATTTCTAAATGCTTCTACCACTGATAGCTAATTCAGCCCAGAGGACCCTCTTTGCAGAGTCTGGGATGGGATGGACCCTGGCTGCCTAGAGCCATGTGTCTGTTGTCCTGAGCTCATTTTATTCCTTTGTGTAATTCCCTTCAAGGTACATGACTCCAGCTTCTGGCTCAGCCCTGGAGCAAGTGCTATCTGTGCAGTACAGTGTGGTGACCCCACTACTGAACCCCCTTATCTACAGTCTGAAGAACCAGGAGGTGAAGGCAGCTCTAAGGAGGATGCTGGCCAGGAAGCCTAGGCTTACCTTCTAAGCCAGGCTCTACTGTCTCCTCATAATCAAGGAAAAATCAAGAGAAGGAAGAGGAGATAGAGAGCTTCATTTCTAAGATATCTCAGCATGAATCCTTGTCCCAAATGGAAGTCTTAGTTCCTCTGACCCTTGTCCCCTTCCCTAGTCAAGCAAGATGGATAAAACTCCACAGAATTGATGGCATCCATCCACAGATGACCCAGTCACTACACAAGAAAATTTTCTCGAAAACCATATAGAAGAATTCTCACAAAGTGAAAAATAGAACCACCAAATGTCCCAGCAACTCCACTTCTGAGAACAGAGCCAAAGGAAATGAAAATACTAACTCAAAAAGACATACACAAGTATATCTGTGCTGATCCAGGGGTAAAGAATCTGCCTTGCAATGCAGGGGACATAGGTTCAATCCCTGGTCAGGGAACTAAGATCCCAAGTTCAGAGGAGCAACTCAGTCAACGAGCTACAGCTACTGAGCCGGCACACTCTAGAGCCCATGAAACCAGGCCCCTCAAGAAGCCTTTGGAGGGCAGTGAGAGAAGCCTGTGTGGGGCAACTAAATACACACACGGCCACCTCAGCTCGAGAAATGTTGCACACTTCCATGAGCCTAGGGGCCACAGCAAAGACCCAGCACGGCCAATAAGTAAATAAATAATAAATATCTTTTAAAAATATATGAGCTCCCATGTTGACACATGCATGCTCAGTCACATCTGACTCTGTGCGACCCTATGGACTGTAGCCTTCCAGGCTCCTCTGTCCATGGGATTATCCACCCAAGAATACTGGAGTGGATTGCCATTTCCTCCTCCAAGAGATCTTCACAACCCAGGGATCAACCCCTTGTCTCCCGTGCCTCTTGCATTGCAGGCAAATTCTTTATCACTGAGCCATGCGGGAAGTCCCAAGTTCATAGCAGCGTTATTTACAGTACCCAAGACATGGGAAGAACCTAGGCGTTCGTTAATGGATGAATGGATTAAAAAGGTATGGATAAAGCAATGGAATATTACTCAGCCTTAAAAATGAGGAAATTCTACCACTTGTGACAACATGGAAGTTCCTTGAAGGCATTATGCTGAGCGAAATGGGTCAGACATAGAAAGACAAATGCAATACGATGTCACATACATGTGGAACCTAGCGATCAACCAAACTCATAGAAAAAGATATCAGATGTGTAGTTATCAGGAGTGGAGGGTGGGAAGAAGGTGATCAAAAGGTACAAATTTCCAGTGTAAAATAAGTACTAGGGATGTACACAACATGATGACTATAGTTAACACCACATATGATATACAGGGAATCTGTTAAGAGAGTAAATCCTAAGCGTTCTCATCACAAGGAGAAAAGATCTTCCTCTTTCTTCTTTCTTTTCTTTATATGATATCTTTATGAGATCTTCCCTGGTGGCTCAGACAGTAAAGCATCTGCCTACAATGCGGGGGACCTGGGTTCAATCCCTGGGTCAGGAAGATCTCCTGGAGAAGGAAATGGCAACCCACTCCAGTATTCTTGCCTGGAAAATCCCATGGATGGACGAACCTGGTAGGCTACAGTCCATGGGGTGGCAAAGAGTCGGACATGACTAAGTGACTTCACTTTCACTTTTATGAGATGATGGGATTTTTTTTTTTAGGAATAGAGGAGTTTTATTTGAGCTAAACTTAGGGCTATAGCCCAGGAGACAACCTCTCAGATAACTCTGAGAAACTTCCCCATTGAAGCATGATTTTTAGCATGATCATCTACCTTAACAGAACAAAGAACATACATCAAACATGACAGGGGTATATTCCTCAAGTGTTCAAAAAGAGACAGTTATAATCCATATAGAGTGAGACAGCAGGACCCTAGTGTCTGGGAATGGAACCATATTTTTGAGGATGTCAATATGGATGTCATGTGAAAGGAGTTTGTTATCCTCATTTTCAAAACAGACATTCTTTATCTCAGTGGTTAAAACAGATATTCTCTGTGAGTTTGACAGGCTGTTCTGGTTCAACAAAATTCAAGCTGAACCATGTATGGGCCAAAAATACTTCCCCTTACCTCAATGTGTAAAAATATTCTACATCAGAGAGAATTCTCAGGATTTTCCCAATTAGTTGTTTTGAGATGAGGCATATTAATTAAACCTATTTCAATGCATATATATATACACATACATATATATACACATGCATGCATATATATGTATATACACATACATATATATACACGCATGCACATATATGTATATATGCTTGTGTGCTCAGTCACTTTGCAGAGTTGTGTTCAACTCTGCAAGCTTATGGACTTTGGCCCACCAGGCTCCTCTGTCCATGGGATTCTCCAGACAAGAATACTGCAGTGGATTGCCATTTCTTCCTCCAATATAAAACAATCTATAGAACAATCACACTGTATGCCTAGAATTTACACATTAATTTATGTCAATTGCTGCTACTGCTGCTGCTAAGTCGCTTCAGTCGTGTCCGACTCTGTGAGACCCCATAGACAGCAGCCCGCCAGGCTCCCCAGTCCCTGGGATTCTCCAGGCAAGAACACTGGAGTGGGTTGCCATTTCCTTCTCCAATGCATGAAAGGGAAAAGTGAAAAGTGAAAGTGAAGTNTACTGCTGCTGCTAAGTCGCTTCAGTCGTGTCCGACTCTGTGAGACCCCATAGACAGCAGCCCGCCAGGCTCCCCAGTCCCTGGGATTCTCCAGGCAAGAACACTGGAGTGGGTTGCCATTTCCTTCTCCAGTGCATGAAAAGTGAAAGTGAAGTTGCTCAGTCGTGTCCGACTCTTTGCGACCCCATGGGCTGCAGCCCACCAGGCTCCTCCATCCATGGGATTTTCCAGGAAAGAGTACTGGAGTGGGGTGCCATTGCCTTCTCCGTTATATCAATTATCTCTCCATAAAACGAGGAGGAAAAGGTAAAAAGATCTTTACAATTCCATCAGCCATTTCACAGTTATTGCTTTTTCTCCC
Source organism: Cephalophus harveyi (assembly GCA_006410635.1). Taxonomy (NCBI): domain Eukaryota; kingdom Metazoa; phylum Chordata; class Mammalia; order Artiodactyla; family Bovidae; genus Cephalophus; species Cephalophus harveyi. The sequence continues at coordinate 282,159 of SJYT01037557.1, forward strand.
ATTTCTTACCCTTTCCACACCTCCTCTTTGCCTCTTCCTCACTTGTTTTACTTTTGTCTATGCACAGAGTGGAAATCTGACCACTAGTAAATACCCCACTTCATTCTGGGAGAGTCCCATCTCAGTACTGAGACCTTCTTTGTTCCCATACCAAAAACTGCCTGGCAAAATCTAGAGCTCCAGAGTAACTTGGAAAGAAATGAAATAAAATCAGTGTGTCTCCTGTTGTCTTTGTCCTTAATAAGTAGCACATGGAGTAGAACATAGCAAATAGTAAATCTTCAATAACTGTTGATTATAGAGTGAATGAAGGAATGAATAGTGGACCTGTTTAAGGAGTCCATTCTCTTATATGGTCCTAGGAAATAGGAGGGACTATCCACCTCTAACAGAGAAGGCAATGGCATCCCACTCCAGTACTCTTGCCTGGAAAATGCCATGGACGGAGGGGCCTGGTGGGCTGCAGTCCATGGGGTCACTAAGAGTCGGATATCACTGAGCGACTTCACTTTCATTTTCACTTTTATGCATGGAGAAGGAAATGGCAACCCACTCCAGTGTTCTTGCCTGGAGAATCCCAGGGACGGGGGAGCCTGGTGGGCTGCCGTCTATGGGGTCGCACAGAGTCAGACACGACTGAAGGGACTTAGCAGCAGCAGCAGCATCCACCTCTAAGGACTTTCTAGGTGGCACTAGAAGTAAAGTCAATGCAGGAGGCATAGGAGATGTGGGCTCAACGCCTGGGTTGGGAAGATTCCCCTGCAGGAGGACATGGCAACTGACTCCAGTATTCTTGCCTGGGGAATTCCATGGACAGAGGATCCTGGCAGGCTACAGTCCATAGTGTCGGAAAGAGACACAATTGAGCGACTTAGCACATATCCTCCTTTAAAACCTTGTATAACAGATTCTGTATCTCCAATATTTAGCGTGTTCTGTTGGTGTTAATGAAGTGTGAAAGTCTCTCAGTCCTGTCTGACTCTTTGCAACCCCCATGGGCTATACAGTCTATGGAATTCTTCAGGCCAGAATACTGGAGTGGGTAGCTTTTCCCTACTCCAACCCAGGGATCAAACCCAGGTCTCCCTCATTGGAGGTGGATTGTTTACCAGCTGGGCTACAAGGGAATAGTGTGCAAAGAAAAAGAATGAATGAGGAGAAGAGGGTGAGAGAAGGAGCATATTAAAAAAAAAAAAAAGAGTGTCTTTCATGACAATACAGATGTCAGAGAGAAGTACTATAAGAGAGATTGGGATCCAAAGAGATAAGAGTCCAAATTTCGGTTCACCATCCAAGGTCATCATCACAAGATCTTGCTGAAACATGTGCACTCTGACCCCCTGCCCAGAGTCTCTCCATCACCTATCTGAGCCTGGACCATTTCAGATCCCTGACTTGGTTCAAGACCTGTTCCAGGTATAGAGAAAGGAGAAGGAGTTAGAGAATGCAGAACAAATGCTCAACTGCCACCCCATCTCCCATTCAGCTCTCAAGAAACTTCTCAGAAATACAACAGCAATTGTTCTACCCAAAAGCTGACAGGCCACATCAGCCAAGACCACTTCCATGCCAGCTCCCTGGCTGCTATCTGTTCTTGATCCTTTGACCCTCAGGCTAAGATCCTCTCTGCAATTGTCTGTTTCCTTCAGCAAAGCCCTCTGAAAATCATGGCTTCATAATGTGGTACACTCACCGGGGAAATTTCCAAGATGAGGCTATTTCTCTGGAGATGAAGGCCAGGGATGTGGAACTGAGCCAAACAGTCCCAGCTTCAGCGGCATTTCTGCTCTGCACACTTGGTGGAGCTGGTCCTTTACATTTTCCAGAGCATATGCCTTCCTGAGGATGTAACTAAGGCAAAATAATAGTAGATGTGTGAGATCAGTGGAGGAATGGCCGTTTAATCCTGCCCTCACACACACAAACACACATAGGGATTATTCCTAAACCCTGTTGACTTAGGGGAAAGCCTTTTGTCCCATAATTAAGGAAGGAAGAGCATGGGAATACGCTGGGTTCAAATTCAAACTAAAATTATGTGATGAATACCAAGTTGTTTCCTGAGTCTTAGTTTTCATTAAGAATAGGAGAGGAATGTCCTATTCCCCCCTTGCCTAGCACTATATGTCCCTAAACAGGCTATGGGGACTTCATTAGGGAGCTGCTGGGCTCTGAAACAAGAGAAATATAGTCTGAATGCCAAAAGCCCTATTGCGTATGTAGGGTAGGAAGAAGGAATTAGAAAATATAACTTGGCTAATGCAGAAATGGGGTAATTTAAGTTGGAGTTTTGGTAGGCTGGATTGTCAAAGCAGGAAAAGATCTCATAAAAATCGCTAGACCAAAACCTTCATTTAAAAATGAGGAAAGTGAGCCACAGAGACAAAGATGACTTGCCCAGGTTTAGACCATCAGCAAGAAGCAGAAACAGACTTTAGGATTCATATCTCCTGCTTCTCCATCTTTCACATTCCTTATAATCAAATTAGAATAAAGCTCTGCAAACATCCTCCTATAAATCAGAGAAGCAGCAAGGATGAGTAATAGCGTGCAGGGTCCCAACCAAAAGGCCCCAAGTGTCCAGATTCTTCAGTTACTGAGCTGTTCTTATCCATTCTTTTTATTTATTGTTATTAATTTTTATTGCAGTATAGTTGCTTTAAAATGTTGTATTAGTTTCTACTCCATAGCAAAGTAATCAGCCCTACATACACATATATCACTTCCCTTTGTGGTTTCACCCCGATTTGGGATACCACAGTGCATTAATTGGAGTACCCTGTACTATAAAGGATGTTCCCATCAGTTGTCTATTTTGTACTCAGTATCCAGACGCTTACTCCTTGGAAGAAAAGTTATGCCCAACCTAGATAGCATTTTCAAAAGCAGAGACATTACTTTGCCGACTAAGGTCTGTCTAGTCAAGGCTATGGTTTTTCCTGTGGTCATGCATGGATGTGAGAGTCAAAAAAAAAGAGGAATGAATTTTTTTCTTTCTCTTTCCTGAGAACAAAGAAGATAAAGAGAACAGTGAGCAAAGCTGAACATTCCTAATGTTTTGTTTTGTTTTTTTCACTTTAACTGCTCCTAATTCTGCATGTCTATAACTAAGTTTGTGTTTCTGCCCCTAACTCTGCAGGGGCTACACTTTGCACCCATTTTCCTTTGTCTCTATGCTCAATAAATACATCCCGTATATCGTGTTTACCCTTACAACACCCTTCCCCTTGTAGTTAAATATCAGATAGAAGGCCACAGAGCCACTGAGCTGCTACACTCAGTGACTGCGTTACCGATGCCAGCCTATGGCTGCTTTTAACAAGATCCTAAAACCCTTGCTCCTCATCAGAGATTCCTGACTGGGAACCCTCATCTTATATAAGCTTCTAGAATCTTCATGGAGTGGGAGCACAGTTCCTGAGGCATGAGCCTACTATATTCCACCCTCCGCCAGCTGAGAATTAAATCAACTCTCTATTTCCAAACTGTCTCCCTAATTTTTATTCAGCTTTGGTGGGCAGAGAAAGCCAAGATTTTGGCCAGCAACAGAAATAAAGTCATCTATACCATTTTTCTAGATGACAAACACATGAGAAGATGCTTAACATCACTATTTACTAGAAAACTACTGTGAGGTATAGCCTTACACACGTTAGAATGGCCATCATCAAAAAATCTACAAACAATAAGCACTGGAGAGGGTGTGGAGAAAAGAGAAACTCTTACACGGTTGGTGCTAATGTAAATCGATAGAGCCACTGTGGAAAACAGTATGGAGTTTCCTTAAAAAACTAAAAATGGAACTACCATATGACCCAACAATCCCACTCCTAGGCTGAAATGATCCAAAGACACATGCACCCCTGAGAAAATCATAATTCAAAAAGACACATGCACCCCTGAGTTCATAGCAGCAGTATTTACAATAGCCAGAACATGGAAGCAACCTAAATTTCCATCAACAGAGAAACAGATAAAGAGGATATTGTAGATCTAGATGGTAACCAGTTTGTGAAGGGTATTTTCTTATCTTCAGTTCAGTCAGTTCAGTTCAGTTGCTCAGTCATGTCCGACTCTTTGCGACCCCATGAATCGCAGCACGCCAGGCCTCCTGTCTGTCACCAACTCCCGGAGTTCACCCAGACTCATGTCCATCGAGTCAGTGATGCCATCCAGCCATCTCATCCTCTGTCGTTCCCTTCTCCTCCTGCCCCCAATCCCTCCCAGCATCAGAGTCTTTTCCAATGAGTCAACTCTTCGCATGAGGTGGCCAAAGTACTGGATATTCAGCTTTAGCGTCATTCCTACTAAAGAAATCCCAGGGCTGATCTCCTTCGGAATGGACTGGTTGGATCTCCTTGCAGTCCAAGGGACTCTCAGGAGTCTTCTCCAACACCACAGTTTTCAAAAACATCAATTCTTTGGTGCCCAGCCATCTTCACAGTCCAACTCTCACATCCATACATGACCACTGGAAAAACTATAGCCTTGACTAGACAGACCTTAGTCGGCAAAGTAATGTCTCTGCTTTTCAATATGCTATCTAGGTTGGTCATAACTTTTCTTATCTTTGGGGTAAGGAAGTACCTCAGTCCCCCTCAAGTGACCCATTTCAGATTCTTGGAGCCCCTGCTCTTCCTGCCCTTTTCCCACTCCACATTTCTACCCATTAAAATCCCACCAATACCTTAAAACGAGCTTAAATTCTACTCTTGTCATGAATCTTTTCTTGAGCCCTTTTTCTCACAGCCTCCCACCAAATATAAATTATCTTTCCTCTTATCAATACTCAAGGCACATTTCTAACCTCTCTCATAATATTAATGATACTATATCTTGTATTATAATTATTTATTAATGTTTATCTTATGATTCCTACTAGTCCATGAGGGAAGTGATGTTTTTAGCCAGCTTTAGATCCCCTCCAAAGTTCTTTGAATTATGCTAGGTGATCAATAAAACTTGGTCGAATTGAATTGATAAAGAAAGGAACCTCCATCTTTGAGATGTTGTAAGTTCAGCCTATTTCCACTTTGGTAGAGATGAAGATGGCTGTGACCCTTGGCCATGTCCGCCTTTCACCCTGTTTCCTCCCTCTCCCTCCAGGAAGAAAATAACAACCAGCCACTCAAAATTAAGCCCTTTATTTAGGACACAGGACACTGATGTAGTGAAAGTGCCACTGGGGGCACTGAGCCAGAGTCAAAAGTCTCAGAGCACTGTTTACAGATCCCTGGAGAATAGTCCTTGTATGTCCACCAATATCACTAGAGGGCCCAGGCTCAGAGACAAATCAGCTTCAAGGCAGTATGAACAAGCAAAGTGAGGTAGCCCAGGGCAGAGGAATTTCAGGAACAGAAAGAGGGCAAAAGCAGCAAAGACAGGTGTTCACATCTTCTCACAGTGCCACTGATCCAGCTTCTCAGAACAGAGTGCTTTATGGGCCAACCTGAGGAGTATATCAAGGCTGTATATTGTCACCCTGCTTATTTAACTTATGTGCAGAGTACATCATGAGAAATGCTGGGCTGGATGAAGCACAAACTAGAATCAAGATTGCTGGGAGGAATTATCAATAACCTCAGATATGCAGATGACACCACCCTCATGGCACAAAGTGAAGAGGAACTAAAGAGCCTCCTGATGAAAGTGAAAGAGGGGAGTGAAAAAGCTGTCTTAAAATTCAACATTCAGAAAACTATGATCATNAGAATCAAGATTGTTGGGAGGAATTATCAATAACCTCAGATATGCAGATGACACCACCCTCATGGCACAAAGTGAAGAGGAACTAAAGAGCCTCCTGATGAAAGTGAAAGAGGGGAGTGAAAAAGCTGTCTTAAAATTCAACATTCAGAAAACTATGATCATGACATCCCCATCACTTCATGGGGAATAGATGGGGAAACAATGAAAACTGACAGATTTTATTTTGGGGGGCTCCAAAATCACTGCAGATGGTGACTGCAGTCATGAAATTAAAAGATGCTTGCTCCTTGGAAGAAAAGCTATGACCAACCTAGACAGCATATTGAAAAGCAGAGACATTACTTTGCCAACAAAGGTCCATCTAGTCAAAGCTACAGTTCTTCCATTAGTCATGTATAGATGCGACATTTGGACTATAAAGAAAGGTGAGCACTGAAGAATTGATGCTTTGAACTGTGGCGTTGGAGATGACTCTTGAGTATCCGTTGGACTGCAAGGAGATCAAACCAGCCAATCCAAAAGGAAATCAACCCTAAATACTCTTTGGAAGGACTGATGCTGAAGCTGAAACTCCAATACTTTGGCCACCTGATGTGCAGAACTGACTCATTGGAAAAGACCCTGATGCTGGGAAAGATTGAAGGTGGGAGGAGAAGGGGACAACAGAGGATGAGAGGTTGGATGGCATCACCGACTCAATGTACTTGAGTTTGAGGAAATCCAGGAATTGGTGATGGACAGGGAGGCCTGATGTGCTGTAGTCCACTGGGTTGCAAAGAGTCAGACTGAGTGACTGAACTGAACTGAGTCTTCAATAGCCTCAGAGGATAATAGGAAACCTGCTCAGTTGCTCAGTCATTTCTGACTCTTTTGACCCCATGGCCTTAGCCTGCCAGGCTCCTCTGTCTATGGTCTCCCGGGCAAGAATACTGAAGTGGGTGGCCATTTCCTTCTCCAGGAGATCTTCCACACCCAGGAATCAAACCTGGGTCTCCTGTGTTTTGGGCAGATTCTTTACCATCTGAGCCAGATCCCTGGGTCAGTAGGATATATAGAATGTATAATTGCAACACAATGGGCTACTGTAGAAAATCCTGTAGAAAGAATAAAGACATCCAGAGAATAAACATTAAAAGTGTGATTCCAAGCTAGAGACATCTGGATGCACAATCCTGCTCCATCCTGTACTACATGGCTGACTTTGGGTATTGCTCAATATCATTTGTCCATCAGTTTTTTCTTGAGCTCATCATCAAACTGGAGTGACAATACAAACTGGCATGGTAGGCTTTTACACATTATGACTAGGACAGAGTTATTTGTTTCTGTATTGATTAGAGGAGTGGTTATTGTAATCGAAGAATTCCAGATAACTGTAAATCAAACATCTTATATCCTCACTCACTCCATTTGCTTCTGCTCCAGATTGCTTCCACTGTCATATATTCCATTTATGCTTTCCTCTAATTCTCACACAATATTTCTCCTCTACTCAGATAGTGGTCAGCACAGCTATACCAAGTATGAATTAATTTATTTTCTGAGTCATCCTGTGTAGTAGCTAAGGTTTCTGAGCCTCAATTTCTCTATATCTGAAGTGGATACAACCATATTTCATGGCACATAGTAGGATTCAATCAATGCAGATAATCTTACAGTTCGGAGATAGTGATGGAATCTATCAAGGGACCTAATATGCAAGATCCTGAGGTTAAGGAAAGCTCCCATGTCGAGAATGAACTCTGGGATGCTATAATTTCACCCAGTTCATTTTCTCTGCGTTAATCTCATTAATCTATGCAATAGACTATGATGATGTGGAGCAGGGTGGTAGCAAGAAAGGCAAGGAGACATTACCAAACTCTAGATATACTTCTATAAAGTAGAGCTTGCTGGATTTCCTGATGTAGTAAATGTAGGATATTAGAGAAAGAGGGAAAAATGATGATTCCATTTGTTCATGTAAATCGCGAAGGGAACTGAGTAGAAGAAGCAGATGTTTGAGGAAGAACAAGAATGACGATTTCAGATTAGTCATGGTGAGTTGGAGATTCTTCTTGACCATCTAACTTAGAAGTGCTGCATAAACAATTGGACTGGTTGCATCAGAATTTATTAATTCTAATTATATTGGCAATGTGATACTGGTTTAACCTTCATATATCATATTAAATCCACACAACTAACTCAGACCATTAAAGGAAAGAGTTTAGAGAAAAAAATCAGAGTATGATAATGTTACAAATTTAAGAACATGGAACAATAAAGCATTAAGAGGAAGGTGGGAATGAAAATTGTCACCACAGAGATGGCTGCGAGGGAAGCCCTGTCCCAGGACACAGATTTCAGGTGGACTAGTTGGTAAAGGGAGCATCCAGATATCCTGCTTATGCTGATAAATGTAAATCCTTCTGTAAATTCCAGAAGGAACAGTAGAGTGATTTCAGGATTCAGGCAAGAGTGGCTGCTGGGTTTAGAAAGAGGGATATGAAGAGATGTGGGCATTGTCTAACAGGAGTTTAGGGCTGGCTTGAATTCCTCAGCTTGGTGAATGACACACCAGTAAAGAGAATCAGGAGATTAGTCCTCAGGTCTAATCTCTAAATTAGATGGTCTAGAGGGTGGCAACCAGGCTAGGAGGTTGTGGGGTGGAAGGGGAGGGTGAAGATCTTGACAGGAGCCTGTAGCTGTCCATTCCCTCTTTACTCCTGCTGGTGGTGGTGGGGGGCCACTGGGAGGCATTATCATTCAGAGAAGACACCCTCTTGGTTCCTACTTACCTTAATCAATACTCATATTAGATGTCCCCAAAATCTGGGGGTGGGGTAGAATGTACTGAAAACATTTCATTTTGTTTTTTTACCATCTTCCTTCTCAACAAAATGAAGGAGTGAGTCTTAATCCTCCCCTTCCCTGCAGGGGAGAAAAAATAGTTTCAAGCACATTCCTGTGTTAACATTAATCTACTAAAAAGGTAGAATTATAAAATGTCTTTAAATCATGTATTGACCTTTTAGCAATCCTTTTTACTAGTTTTTTTTGTTTGACTGGGCCACCACATATTGTATATTCAGGATATAATTTAAAAGGGTACAAGGTGTTCTGTGCCCTTAGTACAATTCTCATTTGTTCTTCAAAGCATAACATGAGTTTCAATACTTCCATGAAGTCTTCAAAAACTCCTCCTCTGTAACCACTGCCATTCTGTTATAACCTATGGAGCACCACTGGTCACTTTGTTACTTATAATAATTTGTTTTGTCTTAATTTAAGTTGTATCTCCCATATAGGACTTCAATACTATATAAGCAGATGTACAAACCTAAATAATGAACTAATCTATGGTAGCTAGAAACTACTGAGCACTTTCTATTTTCAGGGAGCCTCATGCATGCTATATCTCCATCAATTTATCACCCAATCATGTGAGATATTATTCCCATTTAACATATGGGGAAACTGAAGCTTGCTCACAAGGAGTTACACAATGAAGTCCATTAAACTATCTAATAGCAGAGCTGTTATTTGAAGTAATGTCATTTTGAATCAAAGCTTGAGATTTTGAACACTAAGAAATATTTTCCTTATATTTTATATGTAACCTCTTACCCCAGCCCTGGGCACAAAAATGTTGTTCATTATATTGGCCTATTCGTGAATGAATAAAGAAAGCTGAGCTCCAAAGAACTGATGCTTTTGAACTCTGGTGCTGAAGAAGACTCTTGAGAGTCCCTTGGACTGCAAGGAGATCCAACCAGTCCATCCTAAAGGAGATCAGTCCTGGGTGTTCATTGGAAGGACTGATGCTTAAGCTGAAACTCCAATACTTTGGCAAACTGATGGGAAGAGCTGACTCATTAGAAAAGACCCTGATGCTGGGAAAGATTGAGGGCAGGAGGAAAAGGAGACGACAGAGGATGAGATGGTTGGATGGCATCACCAACTCAATGGACATGAGTTTGTGTAGGCTCCGGGAGTTGACGATGGACAGTGTGCTGCAGTCCATGGGGTTGCAAAGAGTCAGACATGACTGAGCGACTGCACAGAACTGAGCTGATTCATGAATGACTAATTTATTGAGTGTGTTATTCACAAGTAATGTGGAGAAATAAAGAGCATGGACTTTTGGAATCAAATATACAATTAGCTGTTTGGAATTTAGCTAATATACTATTTTTCTGAATCCAAGTTGAGTGACAAGGACTATATCCAAACGTTTACAATCAAATTCCTTTTCCCTCTATCAAGAAAGAAAAGGAAAGGAAAGAATACTTCTACATATGTTTGAAAGTTACATAAGTTTTGAGTAACACTGATTAATAAGCCACATAAAATGCTAAAATTTGTTCAGTAATTCATCCAACATTCATTCTTTCTTCACCTACCAAGTCCTTACAATACATGAGGTCTTACATTCAGAAAATGAAGATCGTGGCATCTGGTCCCATCACTTCATGGGAAATAGATGGGGAAACAGTAGAAACAGTTTCAGACTTTATTTTGGGGGGCTCCAAAATCAGTGCAGATGGTGACTGCAGCCATGAAATTAAAAGACGCTTACTCCTTGGAAGATAAGTTATGATCAACCTAGATAGTGTATTGAAAAGCAGAGACATTACTTTGCCAACTAAGGTCCATCTAGTCAAGGCTATGGTTTTTCCAGTGGTCATGTATGGATATGAGAGTTGGACTGTGAAGAAAGCTGAGCACCGAAGAATTGATGCTTTTGAACTGCGGTGTTGGAGAAGACTCTTGAGAGTCCCATGGACTGCAAGGAGATCCAACCAGTCCATTCTGAAGGAGATCAGCCCTGGGATTTCTTTGGAAGGAATGATGCTAAAGCTGAAACTCCAGTACTTTGGCCACCTCATGCGAAGAGTTGACTCATTGGAAAAGACTCTGATGCTGGGAAGGATTGGGGGCAGGAGGAGAAGGGGATGACAGAGGATGAGATGGCTGGATGGCATCACCGACTCAATGCACATGAGTTTGGGTGAACTCCGGGAGTTGGTGATGGACAGGGAGGCCTGGCGTGCTGCAATTCATGGGGTTGCAAAGAGTCGGACACGACTGAGCGACTGAACTGAACTGAACTGAACTGATCATGAAGGAGACAAGGTAAGTTGACTGACTGGATTTTAGCTCAAACTCCCACTCAGTTTTATCCCCAGGAGGGCTGAGGTAGAAGTGTGGGTGAAAATTACAGACAGAAAGACTTTCCTAGCCAGGTGGCAAGGGACACTGAGTCACCTAGTGGAATAAGGTCCAATTCTTAAACTCCAAGAAAATTGGAGGGCAGTGGTAACAAGGGTTTGTCTTAGGGCTTAGGACTAAACAAGTCGAATTAGATGTTCAAGTCCAGGTGAAGGAAATCCTGGGACTCAGCCCTCTCTTAAGGAATCCTTGTTAGGAAAATTGCTAAACAGCGGTGGAGTAAGTGGGGCTTGAAAATTGGAAACCTGAGTCAGCTTGATGAATTTTGTTTTGAAAACTATGTTCTAGCTTAAAACCAGGAAATAGGAAGGGGTATGGTGCTGGGACTAAAGGGCTGAGAAGAGGGAGAGGAAGTGTAAAATAGAAAATAGAATGGAGACTCACCATAGTTAATTCCTACTTTATCCAGAATCTTCTTGACACACATAATGTCATCAGTAAGGTCATCATCCAGGAACTCTGGCAGGAGTTTTAGGTGGAAAAAATGAGAGAGCTAAGTATTACCCAGAAAGGTAATGAGTTTCCCTCTTCCCTGGTCCTTCTCTGAATTAGAGGCTTAAGCCTGTTGCCTTTTGTGTGAGCAATCCAATACACTAATGCCCCCCACCCTTGGTAAAGACTCCCTTCCCTTCTCTGGGGCATCTCTGGAGGAATTATCAACTTCATCAGCTGACTTCCTCTGAAAATGCAGAGTATTAGACTTCAAGATCCCCAAACAACTCAGATCATCTACCCATGAACTTTAAGGGACCGTCTGGGGATTTGGTGATAATGAAAATTTCTAACAGCTTCTTAACAATATCAGTTCAAGTCCCACACTTGATGTAGAGTCTTAGGAAATGAAACCAGAGGTGTGCTTGACACCGAAAAAAGAATTTATCCCAGAAGTAGGCAGTCTTAAAAAAGAAAATCAAAGTTGGCTGCTGTCTCACCATATTTCACTATGCACACTGTTCGTTGAACCCATGGTAGGCAAGATGTGAGCTGGGAAGCTGGAAGAAACCTCAAGGAGCTGTAGGAACTACAGACACGTTTATTCTCTCCTGGCTGGCGCAGCAGCTGCAGCAGCAGACACACTGTATTCTCTCCTCTCATGGCTGATCCAGCAACATAACCACAGGCAGTCACACGGAGCCATAAGGCGGCCTCAAGGACTTGTCAGATGGTGCTTCTATAGGCATATCACACAAAGCAGCCCGTGACCAAGTGAGTACCTCGTGACATGCTATAAATGATCCCAGCTGTTACATAGCCATGTATTTACCAAACATGGGCAAGAGAGCCTGACCACCATCTTGGCTAATTTGCTCTCTCCCTACAGATACTCACACTTTCCATTTTTACATGTTAATACAAAAAACACTGAATAAAACACTATGAGACTGGCATAAAGATATACATAGAGATGAATGAAATTGAAGGGAGATTGCAGAAATAAACCCACCCAACATGGTGAACTCATTTTAGACAACAGTCCACAACATTAAATTGGAGGGAAATGATGTTTTCAACAAACAGTGCTAGGCAATTGGTTATCCACATGCATAGCAATGAAATTGGACCCTCTCCTCCTTCCATATACAAAATGTAACTCAAAATACATAAAAGGCTTAAATGTAGGAAGTGAAATTATAGTCAACATCCAATATCCACAGGGTTCACATTTCTAGAGTTCATTTAAAGCATACAGAATTTAAGAAAATATTTGTACATTATATATCTGATAAATCATTATCCAAAGTATCTCAAGAATGTTTACAACTCACCAACACAAAGACCTAAAAAACAATTATAATATGGATAAATGACTTCAATAGACTGTTCTCCACACAGGTCATACAAATGGTCACCAAGCCATGAAAATATGTCAGAGATCATTAGTCATGATGGAGATGCAAATTAAAACCGCAATGCAGCAACTCCTTCACATATTCTAAAATGGTTAAGATAAAGAAATCTAAAAACAACAATGGTTCACAACAATGTAAAAAAATTGGAACCTTCAAACATTACTTGTAAAAATAGAAAAGGGTGTGACCTACATTTACAATGTGATGTGTTAGCCTCTCATTCACGTCCAACCCTTTGGGACCCTATGGGCTGTATCTCGTCAGGTTCTTCTGTCCATGGAAATCTCCAGACAAGCATATGGGAGTGGGTAGCCAAGCCCTTCTCCAGGGAATCTCCCAACCCAGGGATCAAACTCAGGTCTTCTGCAATGCAGGCGGATTCTTTACCATCTGAGAAGATGGGCTTACCTCCAGGAAAGTCCACATTTACAATATAAATATATAATTAGTATACTGTTCAACAACACCAGCCTAGAAATATACCCCAAAGAACTGATAACAGATGTACACATATACTGAGAGCAGCACTGTTCACAATAGCCAACAGGCAGAACAATGCAAAAGTCCATCAGCGGGTAAATGAATAAACAGAATTGTGTAGATCTGTAAACAGACGTATTATTCACCATGCTGCTGCTGCTGCTGCTAAGTCGCTTCAGTCGTGTCCGACTCTGTGCGACCCCATAGACGGCAGCCCACTGGGCTCCCTCATCCCTGGGATTCTCCAGGCAAGAATACTGGAGTGGGTTGCCATTTCCTTCTCCAATGCATGAAAGTGAAAAGTGAAAGTGAAGTCGCTCAGTCATGTCCGACTCTCAGCGACCCCATGGACTACAGCCCACCAGGCTCCTCTGTCCATGGGATTTTCCAGGCAAGAGTACTGGGGTGGGGTGCCATTGCCTACCCCCATTATTCACCATAGAGGGAGTAAAATAAAAGAATAAAGTCTCTGTGAAAAACAGTATGGCAGTTCTTCAAAAGCTTAAATATAGAATTAACATATGATCCACCAATTTCACATCAGGGTGCATACATAAAAGGTTGAAAGCAGGGACTGGAACAGATATGGGTACACTCATATTCACAGCAGCATTAACTACAAGAGCAAAAGGAAGAAGCAACCCAAGGGTCCATCAACAAATGAATGGATAACCTAAATGTGGCATTCACAAAGGAATATAATTCAGCCTCAGAAACAAAGGAAATAGCAACACATGCTACAATATGAACCTTAAAGTCTTTATGATAAGTGAAATAACCCTGTCACAAAATGACAAAAATATATGAATCCACTTACATGAGGTATCCACAGAAGTCAAAGACAGAAAGTAGAATGTCACTGCCAGGGACTCCGGGAATTAGTGTTTAATAGCTACAGAGTTTCACTAGTGAAAATTGGAATGCTCTGAAGGTGCTTGTTGGGGATATGGTTGTACAACAATGTGAATGTAATTAATCCCAAAGAACTGTATATTTTAAATGGCTTGAATAGTAAATGTTTGTATATTTAAGTGCAATGAAATAAATGAAAGAAATACTGATACATGTTACAACATGGATGAACATTGAAAATACCCCATGTGAAAGAAGCCATACAGGAAAGGCTTCAGTGTTGTGGATGACCTGGATGTGATAGAAACAGTGGGATTTTTGTAGGGAGAATCTACACCATCTCCTGCAGGAGACCCAGAACCACGTCAGAAACCAATGAGTGCTTGCTTTTATAGGAAATCCAGAGTCAAGTCAGGGGCCAAGATCCTTGCGGATTGAACCTGCAGCTGCTCCTGCAGAGGACACAGAGCCAGGTCAGAAACCAACACGGGGCAGGTTGAACCTGCTCTTGCCCCTGCAGGAGACGCAGACCAGGTCAGGGTATAGAACTCCTCGTGGAGAAGCTGCTCCTGCCCTGCATTAGACCCAGAGCCACATCAGGAACCTTCACCCCTAAAGCCTGAAAACTGCTCCTGCAGGAGACCCATGTGGATTCACCACTGCTGCAGGGGAACCTGCTCTGGCTCCTGCAGGAGACTCTGGGCCAGGTCAGGAACCGGTGCCCTTGCGGGTTGAACTGCACCTGTAGGAGACCCAGAGCCATTTCAGGAATCACCACCCTCAAGGGCAGATTTGGATCTGCAGCCACCATCACTTCCAATATACATCATCAACCCGCTCCTTCATCCAAACTTTACTTTCCGTCTCCGGTCATTGTTTGTGTTGCAGTTTTTATTGTTTTGTCTTCATATTATTTACAGCATTGTATATTTTGTGTTTTAACTTTATAACAATACAATGTAAGCCTTTTTAATATTGCCATTCAGGAGCATTAAACGCACTCATGATACTCTGCAACCATCACCACTGCCTAGTTACTAGTTTCTACATTTTATTCCCCAAATAAAACCCTATACCCAAAGAATGCAGCTCCCAATTCCTCCTCCCCCAGACTCTGACAACCATAATCCTCTTTCTCTCTCTGTTTCTTTTTTTAACTCAGTTTATTTATTTTTGGCTGCCCTGAGCTTTCATTGCTGTACGGGCTTTCTCCAGCTGCAGCAAGTGGGGGCTACTCTTCGTTGTGATGCGCACCATCTCATTTCAGTGACTTCTCTTGTGGAGCACAGGCCCTAGGGCTTGCAGGCTTCAGCAGCTGCAGCACACAGGCTCTGTAGTTGTGGCTTGCTGGCTGTAGAGCACAGACTCAGTAGTTGTGGTGTTCGGACTTAGTTGCTCCTTGGCATGTGTGATCTTCACGGACCAGGTAATCGCACCAGTGTCTCCTGCATTGACAGATTCTTATCCACTGTACCACCAGGGAATTCCTCTTTCTCTTGTTTCTTTATCTATTGTCGATGTTTCCTATAAATGAAATGATTAAAAATGTGGCTTTTTGTGTCTGTCCATATATTTTAAGAAATAACTGGTTAATTTTTATTTTATCTGAAATAGCATTTTTGTTACTTGAAAGAGGAATTCAGATGCATTACAGATGAGATGTACAAAATGAGATTTTAAACATAGGAAATATGGGCATAAAATTGGGATACACACTGCTGTTCTAAGTGTGACACCAAATGATATGATGCATATACTCCTGTAAAAGGAAACTCATGTGACTACAGAAGGTATGGAACAGAAACAGCCTCACAAGCATAGAGAACAGACTTATGGTTGCCTAGGAGAAGGAGTGGGGTGAGAGTCGAATTGGGAGTTTGGAACTAGCAGATGCAAACTATTATAAAGAGAATGGATAACAACCAAGTCCTATTGTGTAGCACAGGGAACAATATTCAATATCCTATGATAAATGATAATGGAAAAAATGTAAGGGAGATGCTCGAACTCACTAGTTATTAATATCATAATTTAAAACAGCAAAGAGATGACGCTCCACACCTGATAGATGACCAAATATTAGTTAGTTGGCAAGTATTTTGTGATACAGAAACCCACAAGGATTACTGTGAAAGCTGCAACCTCTCCAGTGAAATTGAAAGTCACTCAGTCATGTCTGACTCTTTGAGACCCCATGGACTATACAGTCCATGGAATTCTTGAGGCCAGAATACTGGAGTGGGTAGCTTTTCCCTTCTCCAGGGGATCTTCCCAGCCCAGGGATCGAACCCAGTTCTCCCACACTGCAGGCAGAATCTTTACCAGCTAAGACACCAGCAACCTCTCCAAGGCATGAGTATTTGATCAAACTATGCCTACACATAACTATGTCCCAGATACTCTTCGTCTGGGTAAAATTCTCAAAAATATTGCCATATAAGTTCTTGAAGAAATATGTATTAAATGTTTATTTCAGACCACCCTGTCCAACTTTCAGTGTTCCACACTCTTGGCCTGAACTTCCTTGGCTTCCTTTTTGCCCTGCCCGCCTCTTCCTCACCTCCTCCAGCAACCACAGCATCCAGGGACTGGGCTGAGCAGGCAGCAGAATTTTCCAAGAAATAATTTCTCCATGCTGTCCAAATCTGGTGAATGTCTCGTGATGAAAGCTACAGACTGACAGTGCTAATTCAGACATGGATCAGGGAGATCCAGCCACTCCAGAGCCTGAAGAACAAGTAAGAAAACTTTCTGCTGCCCAGGAGAAGAAAACCACCACACTCTAGCAAAACCACTGCTAAGTTATCCACGAGCACCATAAGAACTCAGGAGGAGCTAGCTGAAATAACCTTTCATTCTCCCCCTCCTAAGTGCCGTGCTGGGCCAATGGAGACAACATTGATGAGTGGAGATCGACTACACCTGGCCCACCAGGTTCTGTATGTGAAGGTGATATGTTCTTTCTGGATACTACATTTTCATCATATTGTCCACACCAGTGGTTTCTTTTTTTAATTTTTATTTTCTATTGTAGTGTAGTTGATTGACAATGTTGTGTTAGTTTCAGGTGTACAGCAAAATGATTTCGTTATAAATATCCATGTATCTCTTATTTTTCAAATTCTCTTCCCATGTTATTACAGACTATTGAGTAGAGCTCTCTGTGCCACCCAGCAGGTCCTTGTGTTCTGCACCAGAATCTATTATGGCAACATCAACAGTCCAGGAGTCATCTCTCTGTACATCCTTAAAGACAACTGGAGTACCTTTGACTGTTTCAAAGGTTTTGCTGTCCATTTGTTGTCTTCTGATTGACTACAACCCTGTGGATCCTTTGCTCAAATGCATAGACATTCAATATTTGATCAACAGAACAGAAAATGACAAGAGAGCTAGACAGTGGACCAAGAGATGTACAACATAATTCTCATAATTTGTCTTCAATGTAAAGGAGCAGAAGACATCTTCTTGTGATGCTACAAATCTTTATACCCTTTATAGTATGAAGTCTATGTAGATGTTACACTGATTCTACTCTTTGCTTTTGTCCTTTGAAGGCTGGGAGACTCCCCAAAACATAAATGCTGTCAAGAGTACAACTTTGTAGCTTTAGATTACTTATGCTTAAAATGCCTACTTGCAATTTCTTATTCCTTTGGTATAACAAAATGTATTTTACAATGTACTAAAGACTGGGAGGGATTGGAAGCAGGAGGAGAAGGGGACGACAGAGGATGAGATGGCTGGATGGCATCACTGACTCAATGGACGTGAGTCTGAGTGAACTCCAGGAGTTGGTGATGGACAGGGAGGCCTAGTGTGCTGCAATTCATGGGGTTGCAAAGAGTCGGACACGACTGAGCAACTGAACTGAACTGAACTGAAAGACATCGTTATCTTTATGAAATTATAAAAGACTAAGAATTATGTAAGCTGTTTTAAACACAGCTATATTTCTGAGTTTGTGGTTAATGTTTTGCAAAAAAAAAAAGAAAGCTTTACTTTTTATTTTTAACAGTTTGTAATGAGGCATCCTTTTACCCCTTGTAGCTCAGAGAGCAACTGATGTATCATCTCAAACATAATAGACATGCTTCTGAAGGCACAAAAAATTTATTCTTGCAATATTATTTTTGGTGGTGGGAAGTTGAAGATAATTGGGGTTAGTTAGGAAATCTGTTTTAGGAGGAAAAAGGCTAAGCTGTTGTAGAAGAGATCCCAAAATAAAGTGAATCAAACAAAATAAAAGATTATTTTTTCTTTTCAGTCCAGAGATGTACTGAATAGTCCAGAGTGAAAACCCGAGTTCCTTCTATTTTGCTCTTTGTTATTTCCTCGGGAGTTATTCAGTCAATCATCATTCAGTCCTTATCCATGGCAAAGACTGATAATCGCTCTTCAATATCTATCCTTCCTTTTTACCTTTGAGTAGTAAAATATGTCCACGTTTTAGACACAGCTATTCATGTAATACAGAGACCACATTTTTCACTCCCATGAGGTCAAAGCAGTCAATGAGTTGATAATTATTGAAGCTAGGTGATGGATAGAGAGGAATTATTACACTATTCTCTTTATTTTTGTAGATGCTTATTTTTCCATAATAAAAACTTTCTACCACAGTTAATGTTTCAAAGGTTTTTAACTTCTTTTAATTGAAGTTAGTTGATTTATATGTTGTTCCAATCTCTGCTGTACAGCAAAGTGATTAAGTTATACATCTATATATACATTTTTTAATGTTCTTTTCCATTATGGTTTATCACAGGATGTTGAATATACTTCCCTGTGCTATGCAGTAGGACGTTGTTGTTTATCCATCCTATATCTAATAGCATGTATCTGCTAACTCAAAACTTTTAAAGTTTTTAACTTATTTGGAAATTTTCAGTTCAGTTCAGTTTCTCAGTCATGTCCAACTCTTTGCAACCCCATGGACTGAAGCATGCCAGGCTTCTCTGTCCATCACCAACTCCTGGAGCTTGCTCAAACTCATGTCCATTGAGTCAGTGATGCCATCCAACCATCTCATCCTCTATCATCCCCTTCTCCTCCTGCCTTCAATCTTTTCCACCATCAGGGTTTTTACCAATGAGTCTGTTCTTCTCATCAGGTGGCCAAAGTATTGGAGTTTCAGCTCCAGCATCAGTCCTTCCAATGAATATTCAGGACTGATTTCCTTTAGGATGGACTGGTTGGATCTCCTTGCAGTCCAAGGGACTCTCAAGAGTCTTCTCCAACACCACAGTTCAAAAGCATCAATTCTTCAGTGCTCAGCTTTCTTTATAGTCCAACTCTCACATCCATATATGACCACTGGAAAAACCGTAGCTTTGACTAGATGGACCTCTGTTGGCAAAGTAATGTCTCTGCTTTTTAATATGCTGTCTAGGTTGGTCATAGCTTTTCTTCCAAGGACCAAGCGTCTTAATTTCATGGCTGCAGTCACCATCTGTAGTGATTTTGGAGCCCAAAAAAATAAAGTCTGTCACTGTTTCCATTGTTTCCCCATCTATTTGCCGTGAAGTGATGGGACCGAATGCCATGATCTTAGTTTTCTGAATGTTGAGTTTTAAGCCAACTTTTTCATGCTCCTCTTTCACTTTCATCAAGAAGCTCTTTAGTTCTTCTTCACTTTCTTACATAACGATGGTGTCATCTGCATATCTGAGGTTATTGTTATTTCTCCCAGCAATCTTGATTCCAGCTTGTGATTCATCCAGCCCAGCATTTCACAGATGCAGATGTACTCTACATAGAAATTAAATAAGCAGGGTGACAATATACAGTCTTGACACACTCCTTTCCTGATTTGTAACCAGTCTGTTGTTCCATGTCCAGGTCTAACTGTCGCAATGAATAAAACAATTAAAATAAATAAATCTATTTTAAAAATAAATAAAAAGCAGAGACATTAAAAAACAATCAATTTTGGATAACATAATAAACTTGTACTTTCTTTTATCATTAAAATATCTTTAATACACTTCTCAATTTAAAATACCTGAGGCAATAAAAGAAGGAAAATAAAAAATATATATATNACTTTCTTACATAACGATGGTGTCATCTGCATATCTGAGGTTATTGTTATTTCTCCCAGCAATCTTGATTCCAGCTTGTGATTCATCCAGCCCAGCATTTCACAGATGCAGATGTACTCTACATAGAAATTAAATAAGCAGGGTGACAATATACAGTCTTGACACACTCCTTTCCTGATTTGTAACCAGTCTGTTGTTCCATGTCCAGGTCTAACTGTCACAATGAATAAAACAATTAAAATAAATAAATCTATTTTAAAAATAAATAAAAAGCAGAGACATTAAAAAACAATCAATTTTGGATAACATAATAAACTTGTACTTTCTTTTATCATTAAAATATCTTTAATACACTTCTCAATTTAAAATACCTGAGGCAATAAAAGAAGGAAAATAAAAAATATATATATCAGTTTTCATTTTATATCTTTTATTATCTTTCTATAATCAAATATTATTTAAAATATAATAAAGAGAGAAAGGAAGGAAGGAGAGAGGGAAGAAGGGAAGAAATTCCAAGATTTACAACTAAGAAACCTTAGAACTCTGTATTTTAATCTTTAGAAATAATTGGCATGGACAAGTACCTCTTAGATAATGCAACTCACTGGAAAAAAGTAACACAGGGAAGGAATTGTTGGCCCTGGAGAATTCATACAGATCAGAGCAGGCCTCCTGCTTAATGGACTCTCCAGGGACCACCAACACTCTCCAAGGCCTAGAGCTGAGATCAAGTCCCTCTGGCCATTGTTATATTGGAGGCTGAGTCAAGAAATCTTTCTGTTGGACAGAAGGACTATAAGGATATTTCCTTGCTCAAAAACTCCACCTCTACATCTTCTAAAAAAAAGTCAAAGTTGAGGATAGCCCATCAAGTCCTAGCCATATCTCTGGTTTTTGCTGGTTAGAAAGGATGCCATTTAGGTATCCTCCACTGAAAGCATCTCTTGTTGGCTGAAAGAGACCAGGTGAAGAAAACTGCCCTTCTCATTCAACTCCATCTTCTTCTAAAACTATCCATTCTGGGAGCTTGTGAGTGTACAAGCCATAAATAATGACTACATCCTCATTCATCACCCTCCTGAGTTACCCTTTCAGGGGAGAGGGGTGACCATGCGATATTTCTTTGCTCTACGTGAAACCCTCTAACCTTTTATTTTATCACAAACATGCATCGTGGATGGTCAGCAGGATGGTTGGTCAACATCTTTATGGCTTATTCACTATGTCAGGGAGCCTTCCTGTGGTTTGAACTCCATTCTTTTTGGAACCGAGAACAGGACTTCTCGGTGCTCTGGAGGCTGTTTACAACTCCCTTCCTTTCCTTCTCCAGTCTGAATAATCTCTTTTCTCCTTCCTTTCTGAGTTTGATTCTCTACATCTTCCTCCCCACCATCTCCACCTTAACCAATAAACCAATAGATTATTGCCTTGAGCAGGGAAGGGTTGATGAGGTCTGACATGGCAAGGTTGCCTCTGCTACACAATCTGTCCAGGTTCAGTCCTGAAGCTGACACCTCATCCCCAGCCATGCTCTGAGACTCATAACACATTGGAGCACTCTTTCTGTTCTTGTCCTTCTAAAGGGAAACTCCAGTGCTCCATGGAAGTTGGGAACCCAACCACAGTCACTTTCTCTATTCTCCGAGGACTATCCAATAACACTCACATTCAGGTAGTACTCTTTGTAACATTCCTGGTGATTTACCTCCTCACCCTCACAGGGAACCTGCTGATGCTGCTGGTGATCAGGACTGATTCCCACCTCCACACCCCCATGTACTTCTTCCAAAGTCACCTCTCCTTCCTGGATGCTTTCTGTTCCTCAGTCATTGTGCCTAAGCTGCCAGAGAACCTGCTTTCCAACTGGAAGACTATATCCTTCCTTGAGTGTTTCACCCAGATCTCCTTGGTCATATTTTCAGGGGGCACTGAAGCTTGCCTCCTTTCGGTCATGGCCTATGACCGGTTCCAGGCTGTGTGCCGCCCGCTGCTATACGTGGTGACTATGAACAAGAAGGTGTGTGCTGGCCTGGCGGGAGCCTCCTGGGCCATAGGAATGGGGACTGGCCTGCTTAACACCATCCTCCTGGCTCAGCAGCACTTCTGTGGCCCCAGCCTTGTCCCCAGTTTCGCCTGTGGGTTTCCTCCAGTGCTCCTGTCGGCCTGATCTGACCCCTGCATGAGCGTTGCCTCTGTCTGGCTACCATCATGGTCCTGGGCCTTGGCACCTTTGTCCTAGTGCTGGTTTCTTATACCTGTATCAAGACAGCCTTGGGAATCAACTCTGCCACAGGTTCGAACAAGATCTTCTCTATCTGCTCATCTCATTTTATTGTGGTCACCATCCTTTATGGCTCATGAACATTAAGGTATATCATTGCTGGACCTTTGAATATAATGTACAATATTTTCCACTCTAAAATAACCTCGGTCTATAGATCAGAACATTGCAAAGTAGCAGGAAAAAAATTTTATTAGAACTCAAAAGAGCTGGGCTCCAGTTCCACCTCTGCTGTGGACTAGATGTGTGAATTATTTTTTAAAAAATCATTTTCTTTCTGAGGCCTCAATTGTCTAAGTCTGAAAAATAAGCTTATACAAAGACTGAAGTCTTTCTTGTTTCCATTAAACTATAATTTCAGTTCAGTTCAGTCGCTCAGTTGTGTCCAACTCTTTGCAACCCCATGAATCGCAGCACGCCAGGCCTCCCTGTCCATCACCAACTCCCGGAGTTCACCCAAACCCACATCCATCGAGTCGGTGATGCCATCCAGCCATCTCATCCTCTGTCGTCCCCTTCTCCTCCTGCCCCCAATCCTTCCCAGCATCAGAGTCTTTTCCAATGAGTCAACTCTTCTCATGAGGTGGCCAAAGTACTGAGGTTTCAGCTTTAGCATCATTCCTTCCAAAGAACACCCAGGGCTGATCTTCTTTAGAGTGGACAGGTTGGATCTCCTTGCAGTCCAAG
>SJYT01037559.1:0-50753 GCA_006410635.1 Cephalophus harveyi
TGAATGAGGTTCGTGACATTGTACGGGAGACAGGGATCAAGACCATCCCCATGGAAAAGAAATGCAAAAAAGCAAAATGGCTGTCTGGGGAGGCCTTACAAATAGCTGTGAAAAGAAGAGAGGTGAAAAGCAAAGGAGAAAAGGAAAGATATAAGTATCTGAATGCAGAGTTCCAAAGAATAGCAAGAAGAGATAAGAAAGCCTTCTTCAGCGATCAATGCAAAGAAATAGAGGAAAAGAACAGAATGGGAAAGACTAGAGATCTCTTCAAGAAAATTAGAGATACCAAGGGAACATTTCATTTCATGGAATGCTAGATCCAAGATTTCCACATATTTTGGAGGTCAGAGCTGGCAGATGCTGCATTTGGAGATTTTGGAGAGATGAGTGGAGGCTGGTCAGGAGTGGGGCCACGTAGAGAATGAGAGGAGGCAAGGACCAAGGACATCACTGTGGTTAGGAAGCAAGGTCAAGATGAGAATGAATCAGTCGCCCCAATGGTCTAGCCACTAGGCCTCTGTTTATCAATCTAAAACTGCTTGCTCCAACATGTCTTATTGTTCGCTGTTGTTCAGTCGCTAAGTTGTGGCTGACTCTTTTCAACCTCATGAACACCATGCCAGGCTTCCCTGTCTGTCCTTCACTGTCACTCAGAGTTTGTCCATTGAGTTGGTGATGTCATACAACCATCTTATCCTCTGTCCTCCCTTCTCCTGCCCTCAATCTTTCCCAGCATCAGGGTCTTTTCCAAAGAGTTGTTTCTTCTAAATGAAGTGGCCAAAGTATTGGAGCTTCAGCTTCAGCATGGGTGTATCCAGTGAATATTCAGGGTTGATTTCCTTTAGGATTGACTGGTTTGGTCTCCTTGCTGTCCAGTGTAGAGGGGGTGGGGATGGGGGCAGTGCAATTCCTGCCCTCCAGAAACTCACATGGGTGGAGAAAGAAAGTAACAAAGAACTGTATTAAATGGTTCAAAGAATGAGATGATTACCAGGGAGTTTTGCGTCACAGGATGGAGAAACTGAGAGATCCTAGAGTCTTAATGATTAATCTACAGATGGGGAAATAGAGAGATAAAGAAGGAAATTGATTTGATCTTGTGTTGTTGCTTAGATGAAAATATGTGTACATAATAGAATCCAAGTTCTATACATTTGTGTTTTATTTCCAGGGGCATAAAGTTTGACTTTGAGACTGCTTCATACTATTAGATAGCGGAAATAAGACATTTCAGTGTTGACTTGGGTGGACCTTTGGGAGTAACCAGACTCACAGCATGCACTTCTGACCACTTCAACTGTATTAATGGAAGGGTCTGTCCTAGGCTTGGGGTTTGGACGCGGGACAAGAGGAATGGGCAGTCTGAAGAAAGCTGCTAGGAGATCTTTTTTTCCTGACTAGGCAGGGGATTCATTGAATATAATATGCTGTGTTTACTTGAGAAAGACTCACTATTCTAAAGTAATTCAGTTAACGAAGCGTTTACTTGAGAAAACCATTTTCATAGCTGGTGGATACAGCTGACCATTCTGAGAGGTGCATTCTGGCTGAGGTTGGAGAGATCAAAAGGGGGAAGCTAGAAAGAGGCAAAAGAAGGTGGTACAGGAGAAGTGGGGGAGAACAAGAGAACCTGAGAGAGATGGCAAGAGAGAAATACAGATTGTTTTAAATGGCCTGAGGGAAAAGATACAGCAATTGCAGAAATGGGGCAACAAGCCTCAGTAAACTAATGTAGCTTTAACAAGGTTAAAAAATCAACAACAATGGTGTTAAAGGAATAACTGACATTCTGGAAGCTGTTGGAAGCTTGTCAGAGGTGACTGGAAGAGTTCACTGAGGGAACTCATTACACAAGGCCAGACTGAGTCACATGGGTGCCCCGGGCAGGTGAGCAACATTTTGTCAGCATTCACCAGGAGGAGACGCCGAGCCCTGGGGAAAGGGCAGTAGGGAAGATGGCGGGCATGCCTATCAGGTGTCAGCCATTCTCCATTACCTCAGCAAGTCTGTCCTGTCTCCAGACTCGCTTGCCCTGTCTCTTAAACCTGTCTTCTAAATCTTCGGTTACCTCGACCCACTTTTGTGAATGGTATTTTAGTGACCATCTCTAGTTACTGGGCCATGCCTCTGAGGGATCTTTCCCCCTTGCTGCCCCAACTGGCTAAACCAGGCAACTCTCTCAGACGTGTGTGCCTCTCTGTGAGAGGAGGTCTCGGAAAATCACCCATTTCCAGGGATGTTTGGAACCCTCTTTCAATAGGCAATCTAAGCTGCGCTTGGTTGGGCTACCTGTTTATCTGACTCTGTCGGTAGAAAGGAGATAATCTGAAAGAACCATGTCCTTTGGCTCAGGAAGTGAGGGCAACTGGACTTTATACAAGGAGAAGTGGACAGAGATACATATCTCCTCCCTTAGGCCAAAAGAACCAAGGGCTTCTGCATTCGACATTTATTAGAAATAGGGAAGCCCTAGAAATATAACAGAACCAGAAAGCATGCTAGACTCAGTTTCTCAGAATCTGTTGCAGCCCAGTCTGCCACCTCCAAAGATGGAAAGCACTCTAACAAAAAGAAAGTGAGGCCCCCAAGGGGTCAGTAGCAGCCCCTCTGTCTGACCCAGTGTGACCCCTGGACTAGGTTCAATGGGGTTAAACAATGTGATTCCACCAGTTAGTATTTCAACTGTAGGCGGAGGGACTTCCCTGGTGGTCCAGTGGCTAAGACTCCCACACTCCCAATGCAGGGGGCCCAGGTTCCATCCCTCATCAGGGAACTAGATTCCACATCTCACAACTGAAAATTCTACATGCTGCAAGAATCTCAAAGATCCCAGGTGCCACAACTAAGACCTGACACAGCCAAATAAATAAATAGTTTTAAAATAAAATAAAAATAAACTGCTCCAGTCTTGGGTTCCAGAGAATACTATACCTGGACTAGAGCTTCTAACATTCAGACAGTTCGTTGAAGGGGAGAAGCGCCAGCTAGGTAGCCCTGGGATCATGGGAAGAGAACCCTCAAATCATTCAATTAACAAATCATCTGTCCACTCTGTCCCAGGTCCTCTACTCAGGGCTGGAAAACCAGAGAACAAGGATAAGCCCTCATCCTCTAGATGCTCACAGTGAAGTGAGAGAGACTGATAAAGACATGGATGATTACAAGACGGTGCGATAGACACACTTTTTTTTTTCTAAATTGAGATAAATTCACAAATCAGAACATTTACCCTTTAAAAGTATACAGTTCAGTGGTTTTTAGTGTATTCGTGAGGTTGTGCAACCATCGCCACAAACTAATCCAGAACATTTTCATCACTGCAGAAATAAACTTGTATCTATTAGCAGTCACCTCCCCTGGTCCCCTGCTTCCTTCTTCCCCTAATCCCTGGTAATCACCAATGGACTTTCTGTCTCTATAGGTTTACCTGTTCTGGACATCTCATATAAATGGAATTGTATAACATGTGAACATGTGGCCTTTTGTGTCTGGCTTTTCTAACTTATAATAATGTGAAAAAGGTTCATCCTTACTGTAGCATGTATCAATACTTTGTTCTTTTTTATGATTAAATAACATTCCACTATACACATATACTACAATTTGTTTATCCTATCATCAGTTGATAGACATTTGGTTTGTTTCCACTCTTTGGTCATTATGAACAATTCTGTTATGAACATTCACATACAAATTTTTGTATGAACATATGTTTTCAATTCCCTGGGATATATACCTAGAAGTGGAATTGCTGGGTCATACGGTAACTTTATATTTAACTTTTTGAGGAACTGCCAAACTAGCCTGAGTTAGTTTTCTGTTATTTTAACTGACAGAACCTGTACACCTTGCTGAATGAAAAGCATGGGCCAATTTATTATTTTATATATGTATTATTACCTTATATATTTCAATAAAATTTTTCTGAGAATAAATATATGTGCAACTAATCATTTTAGGCAATTTTGAAAATGCAGAAGAGTTTAGAGGAAAAAGAATCCATATCCCCAAAGTCCAAAGCTACCACTATCCCCATTTGGCTTGCTTTTTTCCTTTTAATCTTTTTTTTCTATGCATGTATATTTTGTATAGTTTTTATAAAATAATGTCACAGTGTATGTTCAGGTTTATATTCTGCTTTTCTCTCTAATCATTATATTGTAAGTAGCTTGACACTCACTGTTTTATAAACTGGTCTTCAGTTTTGTTTATTTTGTGTTTTTCTTTTGAAAATGTTATCTTTATTTTCCTTACTTTTGAAGAGGGGGCTAAGATTGAGGATGGGGAGTCTTAGGGGAAAGAGGAGAGAGAAGAGATGGAGAGTATGTACTTGAGAAAGAATGACAGAGTGGAGATGGCCCGAGTTTGCTTTCTTTAGGTCCCTATTTCATCCGACCTGGTTCCGGGAAAGGTCTAAGGCAATGCTGTCCTCCTGGCTCTTGCTGGTGGCAGTACTGCAGGGGCTGCTGCTGCGCCCTGTGCCTGTGCCCTGAGGCTGAGCCAGAGCTGGCTCCTGCGGGCTGCGGTGTAAGACGGCCAATTCGCAATCCTAGCAGAATCAATCTATTGGAAACTAATGAGGCACAAATAGTTCATGCACTTTGAGGCTGATCTGCCAAATGAGATAAACAGGGCTCAATCAGCAGGGAGAATCAATGATGCAAACATGCATTTCAATCTAGCATTATCCCCCCCTGAGTTGCCCACGACATCACATTCTATTGTTTTGACACTTCTGTGGCAATTCTTGTCTAAGCTTCTGTGGGCCAGGCCCGGAGAACTCCCTTACCCAGGGTTACATGTGCCCAGGGGTTGGTACATACCAAGATTTGGCAACTGTGACTAAGAGGCCTGGACAGCCAACATGTGTGAGAAGTGGGGACTTTCAGTTGTGCAAGAAAATGCTAAAGTCTATGTTTATCTGTAATAGGTGACATAATTAGCAAGGAACAGCATTCTGAACTTTCCAAGAGAACAAATCTCAAAAGCATTGTTCTATTAATTCATTTATAAATGAATTTATATAATTCATTTATGAATCACAAAATACAGTGATCTGTTTTAAAGTTCTATCACTTCTTGTGCCACTAAGGTAATTTTCCCTTAAATAATCTGCTAGGAAGATGTGATCATTGTGAAAAAATTGGAAATAATTGATAAACGAGAAGAAAAAATTTAAATCATCTCTATTAAATTTCATCTTGCAAAATTTTCTCACCATGCAGAATTACTTTGAAAATAATCCACATAATCCATCTTGTTTTATAGCCTACTTTTTATCCAGTCAGGCCTTTTCCACAGTCACAACATTGCCTGGGAAGGTCTGATGCCCTCTCTGTTTGATAACCTACTTGGCCCTTGGGAGGCCTGAATGGAATGGTTTGGCTCAGGGAAGTGTGGAAGGAACTGGTTAACATAAAATCTAACCACTGAAGGGAGGTGGGTGTCCTGCAGGAATTGGGGCCCAGGCAAAAGGTGAGCCCCACAGGCCTGGCTGGTCAGCTAGCTCCAAAGGAACCATTAGGAATAAACAGTGGCCAGTGTCTCCTGTTGGAGAAGGGAGTGGCAACCCATTCCAGTATTCTTGCCTGGAGAATTCCAAGGACAGAGGAGCCTGGTGGGCTACAGTCCATGGAATCTCAAAGAGTTGGACATGACTGAGCAACTAACACACACACAAGATCTCCTGTGAAGTCAGCAGGTTAAACCTAAGAATGGCTAGAAAACCAAGAAGGCCCAGACTGAAGGCCCAGTCTGACCAAGAAGGTCCAGGATGAGACCATCCCAAGGTCCTGGAGGGATGGCCTGAAATGGTGAGTCTCACCGTCAGAGGAAGGCCTGGATCCGTTTATGCCGGCCCAGCACCCAGAAGGGTGGAAATTTAGTACATATTTGTCAAATGGAGGAATGGGGCTTCCCTGGTGGTCCAGTGGTTAGGACTTCACCTTCCATTGCAGGAGGTGTGAGTTCTATCCCTGGTCGAGGAACTAAGATCCTGCATGCTGTGCAGCATGGGAAAAAAAAAAAATTTTTTTAATTAAAAAAAATTTAAACAGAAGAATAATGATTTTACTTCATCCTAGTCACACTTCTAGTTTTAGCTCAGCTATTACGTACCTTGGAGAACAGATCAAAATAGGAACATCAGTGAAATGGCCTGAGGATGGTCATGGAGATGGTCAAGTGCAAGATGCATGAGAAGAGTACACAGGGTTTAGAAATGTGAGTAGTTTTAGGTAAATGGTTAGAGATGTTAACTGAAGCTAGAATGTAGTGGCCTTGAAGCCTAAGATCGTAAGTTTGAATTCTTTCTGGTAGCCAGTGAGGAGTCACCGAAAGCTTTTCAACAGGGGAGTGGTGTGATGTAAGTGGCAGGTAAGCATGACTTGCCTAGTGGCAACAACAGGATGAATTGAAGCCTAGAAAGATGGGAGGCAGAACAATCAGTTGAGAGGTTACAGCAATAGTCCTGGTGTGAGGCAACAAGGGCTGGGAGGTGACCAGGGGCAATGGAAAGGAAGAAATATTTCATTCATCTTTCTGTTCATTGTTTCAAAAAATACTTAGTAACCACCAAGAGCCAGGAACTGTGCTAGACCCAGGAACTGAATTCATAAAGGTATTCAATGCATGACTTGCCTTCTACTGAGATACAGAGTCCTAAGTAAAAGGAGATGAAAGATGATTCCCCCCGCTCGCCCCCGCCCCGCTCAGATGGCTAGGGTCATAGTCTTGCCATTAAGAGAAAAAGAAAAGTCAGGGGAAAGATCTAGTTTGAGCTGTTAAGAAGAAATCGTTCTGAATTTGGTTTGATGAGACAGCAGGACAGGAAGAGGGAGCCATTCAGCAGACAGGTGGAAATGTAGGACTTGAGGTCAAGAGAGAGGCGAAGGCAGAAGGTGGGGAGCGTGGGTACCTCTCTGAGGAGGAGGCCTTCAGGTCCACAAGAGTGCTGTGACTTAGGAAGTTCTGAGCAAGCCTGACCAAATTCCATTCCAAGCTCAGAGCAGAGAAAGAATAGCACAGACCTGGTAAAACCTGCTGCCTCTCTCCTGTGATTCCTGACACTCTGGCCCCATCACACATGTTGAGATGATTTTTCGGATTTTTCAAAGCCTCCGATCTGACTCCCATTTCACCTCTGGTTTTAACAGTGCTCTTCCCCCTTTCAGCTAGGAAAGGGTGTACTGCAGCCAGATGGCAAACTGTGAACAGAAATAAACTCTCTTCACATGTAGCAAGTATATTTATATCTGATCCTATAATATCACTGCGAGCATAATTATAACCAATCCCATAATTGCGTTGCGGGTATCAGGCATCAAAAACCAGCTCAGTGTTGGTGATCAGGAAGATGTGACTACTGGAACAGGAGCCACAGGGCCAGTTGCTACTTCTCTGGGAGACAATAGGAGTTCATAGGGCAGGGCTGTTTACAGAGTGGCTGGGGACTCTGCCCACAGAGGTGAGGAGTGAGGTGACAATTTCATGGGACACATAGCTCAAATTCCTATGTTAGCGGGGCTACATGCTTTTAGCCTTACTTTTTAAAAAATTATTAAATGAAGGCTTATTTGCTGTATAAGTTTAGGAAATATGAGAAACTATCTCTAATCCCACAATCCAAAAGTAATACTGTTTATAATAGCCAGGACATGGAAACGACCTAGATGTCCATCAGCAGATGAATGGATAAGAAAGCTGTGGTACGTATACACAATGGAGTATTACTCAGCCATTAAAAAGAATTCATTTGAATCAGTTCTAATGAGATGGATGAAACTGGAGCCGATTATACAGAGTGAAGTAAGTCAGAAAGAAAAACACCAATACAGTATACTGATACATATATATGGAATTTAGAAAGATGGTAATGATGACCCTGTATGCAAGACAGCAGAAGAGACACAGATGTATAGAACGGACTTTTGGACTCTGAGGGAGAGGGAGAGGGTGGGATGATTTGGGAGAATGGCATTGAAACATGTATACTATCATGTAAGAAATGAAGCGCCAGCCTATGTTCGATACAGGATACAGGATACTTGGGGCTGGTGCACAGGGATGATCCAGAGAGAGGATATGGGGTGGGAGGTGGGAGGGGGATTCAGGATTGGGAGCTTGTATACACCCATGGCGGATTGTCGGGGGCCAGTGTGAGGAATCCCGCCCATGACAAGGTCATGCGGAAGGAAGCCTGACAATATGCAAGGACGTGATCAGGTTTAAGGGGTTCCCCCTGGAATTTCTTGAGCATCCACCCCCCAAAAAATAAGAATCTGCCAGCCTCTGTACTCTGCTTTTCCACTCTTCTGATATTCTCTGGGATAAAGTCAAATCAGGGTTTTAGTCTTCTGCATTTGAAAGGGATGTTTCAGTTAAACTCCCTCTCTAGCTTGCCTAACAGGTTCCCCAGACCTCTTACAGCTTGTGAATTGCTTACAGTCCCCAACCGCGAGAGCCACAAAGCTTAGAAGCATCTTAAAGAGACAGAGCCTTTTATAAAGAGTTACAAATCATATTGGTGACAGGTTTTCACTGTTGACTCAATGATTGCTGCCAGGCCTCCGTATTCCTTATCTTTTAGGCACCTGGGAGGATGTTAATCAATGTAAATGGGATATGGGAAAAGACATATAGTAGTTTTGATGTTAGCAACACTAGATTTTCTTTTGTTATAAATCAATGTACTCCTTTTCCTTGCTATAAATTGCTGTATCTTTGCTATGTATGAATGTAAGTTTATTTAGTGCTTTCTGAGTGTGGCACCAGACTTTGGGAAGATCAACACAAATAAATCTTCTGGCTGACAAACCCTTATTAGAAAAAAGGCTGTAAAATGTTAATTGGCCCTTTTTGGCTGGAAGAAGATGTAAATTATCATGATCCAGAGAGAGGATATGGGGTGGGAGGTGGGAGGGGGATTCAGGATTGGGAGCTTGTATACACCCATGGCGGATTGTCGGGGGCCAGTGTGAGGAATCCCGCCCATGACAAGGTCATGCGGAAGGAAGCCTGACAATATGCAAGGACGTGATCAGGTTTAAGGGGTTCCCCCTGGAATTTCTTGAGCATCCACCCCCCAAAAAATAAGAATCTGCCAGCCTCTGTACTCTGCTTTTCCACTCTTCTGATATTCTCTGGGATAAAGTCAAATCAGGGTTTTAGTCTTCTGCATTTGAAAGGGATGTTTCAGTTAAACCCCCTCTGATAGCTCTCTAGCTTGCCTAACAGGTTCCCCAGACTTCTTACAGCTTGTGAATTGCTTACAGCCCCCAACCGCGAGAGGCACAAAGCTTAAAAGCATCTTAAAGATACAGAGCTTTTTCTAAAGAGTTAAAAATTATATTGGTAGAAGGTTTTCACTGTTGACTCAGTGACTGCTGCCAGGCCTCCATATTCTTTATCTTTTAGGCACCTGGGAGGATGTTAATCAATGTAAACAGGATATGGAAAAAGATATATAGTAGTTTTGATGTTAGCAACACTAGACTTTTGAGTTAATTACTTTTCTTTGTTATATATCACTGCACTCCTCTTGTGTCCTTGCTATGTAAGAATGTAACTTTATTTAAGTGTTTTCTGAGAGTGGCACCAGACTTTGGGAAGATCAACACAAAATAAGTCTTCTGGTTGACAAACCCATATCAGAAAAAAGGCTGTAAAATGTTAATTGGCCCTCTGGCTATAAATGATGTAAATCACCTAAGACTTGTGTTTACAATTAGGTATGCAGAGAGAAAAGTCTGGTTTTGATGAGTCAGGGCTGCTGACGCTGCATAATTTTGTATTACCCATTGATCTCTATGTACAATCAAAAAGGTATAAAAGGACTTTCGAGACAATAGAGGCCGGGGCCAGTTGCTGGACTGGTTTCCCCCGTGTCTCCTCTTTACTCTAACTTCAGGCTGAATTCCCATCTGGAGCAGGGCAGCTCACCATGTCTACTTACTTGTCCTGGCTTCTAAGATCCGTAAGAGAGAGAGCCCAAGGTGGGGCACTCTCCAATATTCAAACGGACATCGGTGGCCCACCATAGCTGGTGCAAGTTCCTTGTCTGGAATTTTATTGGTCTTCCCCGTAAACCAAGTTATTCAGCCTCTTTTCTCCACTTAATTTTCCTACTACACTATTTCTTCCTAATCTAATCTTATATTAATAAATAAATAAGTTTTCCTCGCCAACGCCGTCCCTGCTTCAAATTCCCTGGATCCACCGGGGCTGGACCCTGGCAGCGGATTCATGTCAATGTATGGCAAAACCAAAATGGTATTAAAATAAAGTAAAAATAAAATTTGAAAAAAAAAACTGTAAGAAAAAGTAATATTGTTTATATTTGTAACATTTTTGTTTGCCATTGCAGCATTTTATTGTGTATGTATGTGTTTTATGTCATTGTTATTGTTTAGTCACTAAGTTGACTCATGTTTTTGAGAGCCCATGGCCTGTAGCCCATCAGTCTCCTCTGTCCATGAGATTTCCCAGGCAAGAATACTGGAGTGGGTTGCCATTTCCTTCTCCTGGGGATATTCTCTGACCCAGGGATCAAACTCGCATCTCCTGCATTGGCAGGTGAAATCTTTACAGCTGAGTCACCAGGGAAGTCCCTTCTGTGTCATACTGTAAGTAAAATTTTATATCTCTTTTTTCTCACTTAATATCTTGAGTACTTCCCTGTATCATTAACATATATATGTATGTGTCCTAAATCACCTCATTTGTTTCCAACTCTTTGCAACCCTAGACTGTAGCCCATCAGTCTCCTCTATCCATGGGATTCCCCAGGCATGAATAATAGAGTGTTGCCATGCCCTTCTCCATGGAATCTTCCTAACCCAGGGATCGACCCTGCATCTCTTATGTCTCCTGTATTGGCAAGCTGGTTCTTTACCACTAGTGCCACCTAGGAAGCCCATATCATTAACATATATCCCAAAACATTATTTTAAACCTTTTCATTATTTTGGTATACTGTGGAATATTATACAGTAGTTAAAGTGAATGAATTGGAGCTTCATGTATCAACACATATTTCTTATGACAAGATTAATAAAAAGGTAAATTTCAGAGTCACATATATAATCCCATTTTTGAGATGTGAAATATGAAAATAATATATATTATTAATGTTGACAAGCATGTAAAAAAACAGGAAAATGGATGGAAGGAATTTTCTCTGGTGAGGAAGGAAAGAAGTTGAAATTAAATTGAAGTGTGTAAAGAGGTTTTGTTTCTATAATTTCTTTAAAAATTAATCTAAAACAAATATGCCAAAATTTTAAGGCTTATTAAATCTATGTGGTAAATAAATCTGTGTTCACTATATTCTCTGTATTGTTCTGCACATTTGAAATGTAGAACAGATTGCTATTTTTTAAAATAATAGACTGAACTTCCCTGGCGGTCCAGTGGTTAAGACTCCACACTTCCACTAGCCAGAGTGGGGATTTGATTCCTGGTCAGGAAAATAAGATACTACATGCCCCATATGCTGCCAAAAAAAGAAAAGAAATTAATAGACTATTTTTCAGAGCAGTTTTAAGTTTACAGAAAAATTAAGCAGAAAGTACATGAGGTTTCCATATACCTTCTTATCCTCATCCCCAACATTTACATACAGTTTTCCCTATTATTAATACCTTGGACTGCAAGGAGATCCAACCAGTCCATTCTGAAGGAGATCAGCCCTGGGATTTCTTTGGAAGGAATGATGCTAAAGCTGAAACTCCAGTACTTTGGCCACCTCATGCAAAGAGTTGACTCATTGGAAAAGACTCTGATGCTGGGAGGGATTGGGGGCAGGAGGAGAAGGGGATGACCGAGGATGAGATGGCTGGATGGCATCACAGACTTGATGGATATGAGTCTGAGTGAACTCCGGGAGATGGTGATGAACAGGGAGGCCTGGCGTGCTGCAATTCATGGGGTCGCAAAGAGTCGGACACGACTGAGCGACTGAACTGAACTGAACTGAATACCTTGTCTTAGCATGGTCCATTTGTTACAGTGGAGTCAATATTGATATATTGCTGTTAACTAAAGTCCATAGTTTACATGAGGGTTCATTCTTTGTGTTGTATATTCTATAGGTTTTGACCAATGTATAGTGATATGTATCCATGATTACAATATCACACAGAGTAGTTCCACTGCCCTAAAAATCCCCCATGCTCCACCTATTCCTCCCTCATTCCTCCCTGCCTCCACCCAAACTTCTAGCCACCATTGATCTTTTAGCTATCTCCACAGATTTGCCTTTTCCAGAATGTCATGTAGTTGGGATGGTACAGTATGTAGTCTTTAGTCTTCTAAATACAATATTTTAAAATCAAATCTATCAAGCCAATCAGAAGATGAAAACAAAATCCACCAAAAGTTTCACTATTTCAAGATAATCACTATTAAACATGCATGATATGCTTAGTCACTTCAGTTGTGTCCAACTCTTTGCAATCCCATGGACCACAGCCTGCCAATCTTCTGTCCATGGGATTCTCCAGGCAAGAACACTGGAGTGGGTTGCCATCTGTTCCACCAGAGGATCTTCCCAATCCAAGAATCGAACCTGTGTCTTCTGCGTCTCCTGCGCTACAGGCAGATTCTTTACCCCTGAGTCACCAGGGAAGCCTGGTCACTTAACTACGCATACAATGTCTCTTTTTCCCATGTAAATGGCATCACAATTTGCAAAATGTTATACTACCCCCCCTACCCCTGCACTTCTCAAAAATATATTATGAATCCCAGGTGATTCAGAATTCTTCTTAAGGACTTTGAGAATGTCTTGTGGTGTGGAGAAGTACGTATCAGTTAGTTAAGTTAGAGTTAAGTCACTCAGTTGTGTCCGACTCTTTGCGACCCCATGGACTGTAGCCTACCAGGCTCCTCTGTCCATGGGGTTTTCCAGGCAATAGCACTGGAGTGGATTGCCATTTCCTTCTCCAGGGGATCTTCCCAACCCAGGGATGGAATCCGGGTCTCCTGCATTGTAGACAGACGCTTTACCATCTGAGCCACCAGGGACTAATCCTTTATTATTGGACATTTATTATCTTGGCACACATTCCTGTGTGGCAAGAATCTTTTCTGGCTGTCGGTAAATAATCTGTCTGCATTACAGGGGACCCGGGATTCGATTCCTGGGTTGGGAAGATCCCCTGGAGAAGGAAATGGCAACCCACTCCAGTATTCTTGTCTGGAGAATCCCATGGACAGAGGCTACAGTCCATGGGGCCACAAGAGTCGGACATGATTTAGCGACTCAACCATCACCACCTCCCTTCTTAAACTAGAAAAGGCTCTTCAGGTCTCTACAGAATTGGGAGTATTCAGCCTTCTAAACGTGTGTCACTTGGATGACATGCTTGACACTTGATTTCCTTGCAGCCAAAGACACAGATTGTTTATTTCTTTTCCTACTCTCATTCCCAGCTGCAGAGCCTAGCACAAAGCAGTTACTGGGAATCATGAGTTGAATGGATCTCAATGCCCCTAAGCAAGCTATGCTGGGGTCAACTCTAATGAAACTCCTGAAGCCCAGAAGGATGGACTTTTTCAAGAGCGTGTGTTGCTCACTAGAAACCCAAGGAAGAAATCAGAGAAGCCTGTTTTGTAGAGCAGAGCTAGCTGGGCTCCCTGAAGAACTGGGACGATGGGATTGGGCAGGGACAGAGGGCAGTGGGCATGGACACTGAGTGGCTCTGGTGTGTGGGACAGTGAGAATCAGCTCCAGTGCCCTGGGATGACTGGAGTTTTGTGTAGGCAGAGGAAGTGCTCAAGTTCCCCTAAGAACATTTTCTTTTCTTCTGTCAGTTTATTCATCATAACTTAATAATTAGAACTTGAGGTGTGGAACAGGACTTCTGGTTCAGATCCCAACTCAGCCACTCTCAGCTCTTTGACTTTGGGCAAATGGCTAAGCCATGAAGGCTTCAGCCCCCAAAGGAGGATCAAATACAAAAGCACCACCCGAAAGAGTCATTGTAAAGGGTAAATGAACCGCTAAGCATAGCATCATCGATTCAGTGGAGACACGTTTGAGCAAACTCCGGATAGTGAAGCATAGAGGAGCCTGGGATGCTATGGTCCACAGGGTTGCAAAGAGTCAGACCTGACTTAGCGACTGGATTCCAGTGGGAACAGGAAACGGAAATCCCTTACATTAGATAATGCAAAAGAAATTTGTTATAATACTTTAATGATTTTTGAAGGTACCTGCAAGTCTATGTAGACTCCCTGTGTTTTTTATGTTATTCTCATGTGTTGCCATCTTTAGCTCCCATCTCATCTGGTTGCTAAATCCAGCCATTGCAAATGGATTTTCCAATGGATACATGGTTTGAATTCATCCAGTTCTACTTCCCACTCAGCGAGGGGATTTCTATCTGTATTATCCCTACATGGCCTCGTTTGATCTAGGAGACATTTTGATTCCTTTCTTTCCTTCAGTTATTTCCAAGCAAACCTTGTCAATTCTTGTTGAGATCCTAAATCTCTCCTCTTCCCGGTATCACCCCTGGCATCCACCTAGAGCAAGCCTCCCTCATCCCTCACCTGGATTGCTAGGACCCTAACTGGTCCCCTTACTTTCACACTTCCAGTCTCACAGTCTATTCTCCCCCAGGAACCAAGTTATCTTTTAAAATGTCAATCAGATCATAATTGCGTCCTCAACTTGGGTCAAGTTCCTCAGAAGCAGATCCCAAGACAGGATTCATAAGGAAGTGTTTTGTTTTAAAAGTGCCCCCAGGAGAAACTGGTTAGGGAGTCGGAGGAGCTGCACAGGCGAACAGAAGACCCCTAGGTCTTCAGGAAGAAGCCTAGGAGAATATTGTTCCTGGGCTTCCACACTCCACTCTCCTGACTGAGTCCTGGGCTAAGAGCAGTTTGAAGTCACTCTATGCACATACAAGCAAAAAGCTCCAGTGGCCCAAGGGCTTTCCTTGGAACTAAATACCAAGAGCTGAATCTTACAGCAAAAGTACACAGAAAAGGTGCCAGGGGACTGGCATGCAGTAACCACGATGGGATCCGGGAGCACCCACAAGAACCACTTCAGTTTCCTCCCTTATCGCCTGTCTCAGGCCCTTGTTTATTTCCTTCATAACACATGTTGTGATTTATAAGCAGCTCATATAATTATTCATCTCTATATTTTATTTGTTGCCTTTTTTCCCCACTGAAATGCAATCTCCAGGAAAGGAGTGAGCCGATTTGCCTCCCTAGAATAGAGATGGCACGTTGTGGATCCCCTGCAGGAATCAAAATGACTGGATGAATGAACAGTGGGCACCCTCAGTATCAGGGAGCTTCCACAGTCTAAAGCAGCTCATCCCACTTTCGGAAAGTCTTGACTGAAAGTCTGACCCAAGACTGAATTGTAATCCACTTCCCATCATACTCACGTCTCTCTTGAATGACTAAGGAGACGATTGCCTCTTCCAAGTCAGTCCCTCAAATATCCAGTGTCTCACCTTTCTATCCTCCAGACTAATCAACCAAGCCTCTCCAAAGACTCCTCTTTTGACACGGATTTTAAAACACTGGCATCTGTGATTTCACTGGTCTGAGAAAATTCTTCTTACCTGCCTACATGATGCATAGCAACCCCTCCCATTCTACCCTTTGAATACACCCAATCTTGGGTGGCAAACTAGGTCAAGCCAAATAAGAATTTGGAGAAGCGAAGCTAAACATCACTTAGCCAAGACTCTGGAATTAGCAGTCTTGGGTTGAATCCCAACCTACTTTTTCTTAAATGACTGATCTTGGGCAAATGACTTAATTTCTCTGAACCTGTTTCTTCATCTGTACCAAGGGGAAAACAAAGAGCACCTACCTAATAGAAGTGGGGTAAGGGTTAAATTGAATGACCCAGTGGATATAAACCACTTAGCAGAGTATCTGGCATGTCTCTAAGGACTCGGAGCTTCCACAATCTATACTTAGGATGTAATGTGCTCGACTTTGCCAACAAAGGTCCATCTAGTCAAAGCTATGGTTTTTCCAGTAGTCATGTGTGGATGTGAGAGTTGGACTATGAAGAAGGCTGAGCACCAAAGAATTAATGCTTTTGAACTATGGTGTTGGAAAAGACTCTTGAGAGTCCCTTGGATTGCAAGGAGATTCAACCAGTCCATCCTAAAGATCAACCCTGAATATTCATTGGAAGGACTGATGTTGAAGCTGAAACTCCAATACTTTGGCCACCTGATGCGAAGAGCTGACTCATTTGAAAAGACCCTGATGCTGGGAAAGATTGAAGGCAGGAGAAGGGGACGACATAGGATGATGCGAAGAGCTGACTCATTTGAAAAGACCCTGATGCTGGGAAAGATTGAAGGCAGGAGAAGGGGATGACATAGGATGAGATGGTTGGATGGCATCACCAACTCAGTGGACATGAGTTTGAGTAAACTCCGGGAGCTGGTGACAGACATGGAGGCCTAGTATGCTGCAGTCCATGGGGCTGCAAAGAGTCGGACACAATTGAGCGACTGAACTAACTAAGAGCACTCTATGCCTCTGCAAGTTACTTTTTTCCCAGTCAAATCTTCCTGCAAGCCCAGCTCCAAATCAGACACCCCCAAACTCCTTCAGTCAAGATAAGACATTAGGTTCTACATCCAGATGTTTTGCTGGCTCTTATTTCTTCCCATTTTCTCCAGCTCAGGCTTCTACCTCTCCATCCTACCCCTGGCTACTCATCCATCATCCACATGTCCTTTCTCCTTCTCTTTTTCTTGTCCTTCTTGCTCAATTCTTGCTTTTTGTTTCTCCTCCCAGCTTTATGGTATCTTGGAAACTAACCAGTAAAGTCATTTTTTTCTTTCTTTTTTTAATTTTCCTTTTCTATTTTGTTTCCTCCCTTGGCTCCAGACAGCCAAGAGGAAATGATCAACCTAGTAACAGTAAAGTCAGGAAGTGCTACTAATTGCCTTACCACACAGGCATCTTAAACTATGGGCTGTTTTCCATCTGCTCCTTGCCACAGACTGAGCGGTAAAATCAAGACTGGAGAGGAAGCCATCAGCAGTGAGGAAGGAGAGGAAACAGGAAGCTCTCTTTCCCTCTCCACTGTGTGTGTGCTTCCTGCTACTTTCCTTGTCCATTGCATTACTGCACCACAATGAGTTGCCTGTCTTGTTCCTGAGTTTAATGGAAATCCTTCAAATATTTTGCTATTAATTATGATTTTTTTCTAACTCTTGTACCAAAGAACTTTTATTCAGTGGAGATAATGGGCTCTTTGATGTCCAGTTTGCTAAACTTGTATCATAGGCAGTTGTGAATTTCTAGATTGGAAGTAAAGCAGGAAAATCAGGGAGGCAGGGTGTAGGCAAGTAAGTTGACCTGCAAGGTGTCCTGGGAACATCAGAAGGCAGAATTGAGGCCAAGCGTGCAGGCTGCGGGGTGACGGAGCATCCTGTCCTGAGGGATTTTTCCTGGTACTGAGAGTTACTCCTCATTCTCAGCTCTTAAACTGTGGTGTTGGGGTTCAAAGACTCTCCCGGACCCTTGAGTGTATGAGGGATAAAACTTGGCTCTACTTATAGCTTGTGTTTCTTCTTTCATTAATTTAAATAAGAAATTCTGGATTTTCAAGAAGCTTTTGGACCTTCTCAAATTGGAGCAGATAACTGAAACTTCATCCCTTTTCACGTGAGAGCTTTTTGGAGGAGGATCTGATCCTGGTTTTCCATTCCAATCAGCTGCTGTGAAAGCCACTTCTTGTTCTGGCTGGGGGCAGATCAAGCCTCTTTTTCTCCTTGATAGAAATTCAGGAAGGAAACCAAGTAATTCCCAGAAGAGACAAGGGCTGACCACAGTACCATCCAAAAGGGCTTTTAAAGATTTCAATCTTGAATATGAGAACATTGGCACTCAAGGTTGATTATTGGCTCTACAGAGTCAGCTACAGAGAGGCTTGGGAGGAGGTGTGTGGTCCTGCCATTTCGAGAGGAAAATCTTCAATGGAGAAGAGGTTGCAACTGAAGCATTGCTAAGGTGCCTTTAACACCAGAAAACTTCAGTAAAAGTGTTTGTGACAAGCATTCAAAATAAAATACTGAATTGTCATATACAGACATTTCGCAGTATACCAACCTGTACACACTGTGGGGCTGGTGAAAGGAGAACATTCTAATATCAAAGTTAATCCATGTGGCATCTGTTGATTGCTGTTCTATGCCTATTATATGGTGGCTCTGGGAGTTTTTTGTTTTGTTTTTACCATGATTGACAGAAAAT
Organism: Cephalophus harveyi; assembly: GCA_006410635.1. Classification (NCBI taxonomy): domain Eukaryota; kingdom Metazoa; phylum Chordata; class Mammalia; order Artiodactyla; family Bovidae; genus Cephalophus; species Cephalophus harveyi. The sequence continues at coordinate 18,250 of SJYT01037559.1, forward strand.
TGGCCAACCTGCCCCCAGATAACCAAGACTGTGCTTGACATCTTCACTTATTTCCACTCTTAACTGAAGAGGGGTGAGGAAAATAAGTGCTAAGAAACCTGCCATGGAGGAAAATTTTAAACAAAGTGGTAATGTGTCAGACAGCCTGAAATAGTATGAGAAGGTGGCGAGTAAATAAAATCTACGAGGAAAAGTTGAAAAACTGGCATAGCTGAGCCTTAAAAAAAAAAAAAAGTGACAAGCTCATATATGACTGTTTCCAGTACAGTAAACTAGATAACATACACACTCCAAAAATGCCTCCGATGGTACACTGGAAAAAGTAGTGGACTTAGGAGAACTAGGCCCCAGTCCCACTTCTGCCCATCTATGGCCTTAGCAGCCTCTTCATCTACCTCATTTCCATCTCCTCAAAATTTTAAAGCTGGACAACTTTGTGGTTCCCAGCCAAGGCTTCCTTTCAGGCGCCATAAGAGCAGAATGTTTGAATATTTCAAGCCATTCAAGACCTATAGTATTTTTATTATTGATTTACTTATTGAAGTATAGTTGGTTTACAATGTTGTCCTTATCATTTATTTTATACATTAGTAGTGTATATATTTTAATCCCAAACTCCTAATTCCCCCTTTCCCCTTTGGTAACCGTAAGTTTGCTTTCTATGTCTGTGGTCTATTTTTTTTTTGTAAATAAATTCATTTGCACCCGGCGCCGCTCGTGGGGGGCCCAAGTCCTTCTGATCGAGGCCCAAAAAAAAAAAAAAAAATTCATTTGCTCATTCATTTGTCATATTTAAGATTCCACATATAAGCAATATCATGATATTTGTCTATATCTGACTTACCTCACTTAGTATGATAATCTCCAGGTCCATCCACCATACAGAGATACAGTAATTTTAAATTATTACATGATAAATAGCTTTATTTAATGATCAGAATCATTTGAACATGGGGCTTGCCAGGATAAAGAATAACAGAAAAGGTGCTTGGTGATAAGAGATTGGGAACCAGGCTGTAAGATGCTCCAGAGGAGGGATGGTGTCTGCTTCATCTCAGAGTCCTCAGTGCTGGCACAGTTCAGTTCAGTTCAGTCACTCAGTCGTGTCCGACTCTTTGCAACCCCATGAATCGCAGCACGCCAGGCCTCCCTGTCCATCACCATCTCCCGGAGTTCACTCAGACTCACGTTCATCGAGTCTGTGATGCCATCCAGCCATCTCATCACATACTTCCTTAAATGCTTATTAAGTTTCGAACATATACAGTACAGAGAACACAAAATAAACTCACATGTACCATTACCCAGTTCCAGGAATCATCCCTTACGGCTTATGTAACTTTCCAGTGCTCCTATCCAACAGACCCCTAAATCTTCTCACAGATTATTTTGAAGCAAGTCTTGAGACATTGTATAATTTTATCCACAAATATTCTAGTATGTCACTCTGAAAGATAAGTCTTTTATAACTACAACATTATCACCTCTAAAAAATGAACAATAATTCCTTAAATATAATCTAGGGACTTGCCTGGTGGTCCAGTGGCTAAGACTGCACTTTAAATGCAGGGGCCCTGGGTTTGATTCCTGGTCAGGGAACTAGATACCACATGCCTCAACGAAAATCAAAGATCCCACGGGCCACACTACCTGTCCCAACCAAACAGATAGATACAAAAAAGAAGAAGAAGAACAAGAAGGATCTTAGACATTATCTGGGAAATTGAGTCCACAGAAAGTAAGAGCCCATCAAACTCTACTGGATTTGGACCAAGAGGGATTAGGAACAGATGGGAGGCTCCCACAATCCCACTGGCCAATGATGGGATAATCAATAAGTATTATAACTTCACTGAACCCAAGCTCCTTAAATATGCTTAAACTTATGAGTTCCTAATAGCACTTAACAAGCAAACAAACAAAAATACCCTTCTGAAACAGTCACACCAATGGCATGAGGTCCATGGATGCTGACCACAGAGGTATCTGGTATTGTCCTAATTCCTTCCTTAACTAAATTTTCTTTGTTCATCTCTTTCTTCATTTAGGTGACATGCTCCATAACCTTCAAAAAATCATTTTTTTGTTTGAACTAAACTATGTCAGTTTCTATTGCCTTATGCACACCTGCTGCTGCTGCTGCTGCTAAGTCGCTTCAGTCGTGTCCGACTCTGTGTGACCCCATAGACGGCAGCCCACCCGGCTCTCCCGTCCCTGGGATTCTCCAGGCAAGAACACTGGAGTGGGTTGCCATTCCAGCAAAGAAAAACTCTTAACTAAAACCACTGTTAGAAGGACCACTGGATGAGGAGCCAAAGTACCTGGATTCACCTCCCTTCCTCTGACACCTTCATCCCTATCGTCACATCTTTAAATCCCAGACTTATTTTTCTCTGCCTATAACCAGAGCTGAAGCAATAAGGTGAAATAAAATAATAATGATACTGATGATGGTGGTGGTATAAAAATAATAGCTATTATTCTTTTGAATAGTTTTGAAAATTTTATTTATTTGGCTGCATGGGGTCTTTGTTGCAGCGTGTGGGATCTAGCTTCCAGACTAGGGGTCAAACCAGGGCCCCCTGCATTGAGAGCATGGAGTCTTAGCCACTGGGCCACCAGGGAAGTCCCTTAAGCACTTTTTATACCAGAAACTATGCTAAGTGATTTACACAAATTATTTGATTTAATCTAATCTTCAATAACACAATCCTGAATTCATTAGGAAGGTTTTGACTCTGCATAAGAGAAATCTCAAACTTACAATAAGGAAATTAGTTGTTTCATATGTAATAGAACTTCCCTGGTGGCTAGGTTGTAAAGAATCTACCTGCCAAAGCAGACGACGTGGGTTTTGACCCCTGGGTCAGTAAGATCCCCTGGAGAAGGAAATGGCTACCCACTCTAGTATTCTTGCCTGAAAAATCTCAGGGAAGAGGAGCTTACCAGGCTACAGTCCATGGTGTCACAAAAGAGTCAGACACGACTTAGTGACTAAACAACATATGTAACAAGAAGTCCATAGCAAGGGCAGCTTTAGTGATAGTGATAGTGAAGTCGCTCAGTCGTGTCCGACTCTTTGCGACCCCATGGACTGTAGCCTAACCAGGCTCCTCTGTCCATGGGATTTTCCAGGCAATAGTCCTGGAGTGGATTGCCATTTCCTTCTCCAGGGGATCTTCCCAACCCAGGGATGGAACCCGGGTCTCCCACATAGTAGACAGATGCTTTAGTGTCTGAGCCACCAGGGAAGGGCAGCTTTAGGACTGGTTAAATTGGAGGCTCGATGATGTCATCAGGGACCCAGGTTCTCTCCACCTTTTTGTTCAGTTGGTTTCCACCAGCCTATGAGATGAATAGGAGAGGCAAAGTGACTCGCCCAAGGTCAAACAACCAGCTGATGGCAGGCGTGGGTTCTGAACCCAGAATTATCTGTTTCTGAAAACTGTTCCCTGGCCCTGCACTCTGAAAGGCATTTAGTTCTCACCAGATTCTTTTGCCTTTGAGGAAACCCAAATCTCTGCAGCCCTCCTTAGTGTTCCATGAGATGAACTGGTGTGTGAGCTGTCACTCAATCAGATTCCAGAGACCAAGCAACATAGCAAACACATCTAGCTAGTCCAGCTCGTCGCTCAATCTCTTCTCCACAGCTCATTCCATTCTCCTTGGCCATGGTAGATATGAAATTTAGCACAATGTAAATTCAGCAAATAGCAGCCTTCGGTTCCAGATTTCTGGCTCTGTTAGTGAACCTCATAGTGAACAAACACCCCTTTCTATGTCCTTTCATTTTTCCTCTTATTCTGGTATTGCCCACTTTGAGGGATTCTTTCTTCCCAACTTCAATCACTTGTTTCTGGTGGGGACTTTCAATGACCAAGTAACATCAAAGCAGTTGACAAATGGGAAAAGCACAGACACCAACTAATCAGAAGGAATCCTTGCCGCAGTGGTAATGCAGGGTCCTAAAAGCCCCAGGCTGGGTCAGCAATAAACATTTCAGTTGTTGGATCATGGGGAAGTCCAGGGTGGTCCAGGAAGGGCCAGGTGGCCAAGGAGGCTTGGACTGGTAGGTATCTACCAACTAGTAAGGAAGCATTGGCTGGATGGCATCACTGACTCGATGGACGTGAGTCTGAGTGAACTCCGGGAGTTGGTGATGGACAGGGAGGCCTGGAGTGCTGCAATTCATGGGGTTGCAAAGAGTTGGACACGACTGAGCCACTGAACTGAACTGAACTGAAGGAAGCATTTCATTTAGTGAGTTCTTAATTTCATATATTGCATTTATCAGTTCTAGAATGTCTATTTGATTCAGATAGATAGATTCTAGTTCTGCTGAAACTCTTTCTATTTTCATATGTTGTGTTCTTTTCCTTTGCTAGATTTTCTCTCACAAGTCTATAACACTTATTACACAGTCCTGGTCTGATAACTCAAATGTCAGAATCATTTGTGGGTCTCCTTTTATTCTCTACTTTTTCTTTTAATTATTAGTCACATTTCCCTGCTCTTTGCATGTTTCTTAATGGTATAAAAGACTGATCATCTCAGTCTAGTCAAGGATTCAGCTGAGCCGGGGCTGAATTGCTGTTGTAATAGTCCAGTGCAACTCTGGGTCATCTTGTTCCTTGGATGGAGCCCACTTGAACTTTTGACTGACAGTCTGGTAGGTCTCTGTCTTCTCAACTCTGAAAGCCTGTGGAAGATTTAGTTCTGCTCTTAGGAGCTCAGGCTCTTTGTTCTGCCCCACACTGTTTCAAAGTTCCGCAACTGTCTTGAGGGGACAGCTGCCATATTTGACACGGCCCTCATCCCTGTTTGTTTCATCACTACTGCAAGACTGTGGGAAATTTCTCTCCACTGTGAGACACTTATAACCCAGTCTCCCCTGATGCATCCCAGAATTCAGCAAGTGCTACATGGGGAAAACTGGCCATGTGTTTAGAGCTCCTCTAGATTCCAGCGTCGGCCAGATCACACTGATCATCAAAAGCTCTGAGTTTTTTTGTCCCAGGAAAGACCTTATGCCTGGGTCAAGCTCTATCCTAGCCTTGGCAAATGTCTCCAGGGAAGAAAATGGTCAGAGATCCCATTTAGAAAAAGCTCTTTCCAGAATCTTATTAGTCTTTGTTGCTGTTACACCTCTCCAATGTCTTTAAAAATATAATTTTTATAACTTATCCAGTTTTTTCTGGTTGTTTTGGCAGGAACATTGGATTATTGTTGCATATTACATCCTATCAGAAAAGGAAGTCCTATGAAATGATCTCAAGATTTAATCATGGTACAGGTAAACAGGTATGTATGGCTGAATCACCCCAGACCATGCCATAGCCCCTCCTCTACAAAGTCATTACAGTGGGGGGATAAGTGGCCTGAGTAGACCAACTAGAGTCTTTCCATACTGAAACTGGGAGCTCAGAGTCTTTTTATTTTTGTGGCTGGCAGGGAGAGGGTGGTGAGACAGAGTTCTGAGAGTAAGTCTGCAAGGTTTCACTGGCTATGTCCCATGTTCATGGAAGTCTCCAGTAGGAGGAAAGGAAGCCCTCGTGTAGAAAGAAGAGGCATGGGAGCATTGAGGGGATGTTGGGACCCCTGATTCTAGTCGCTCACCTTCACTGTGGTTTGCTTACCTGAGGCACAAATTTCTCTTTTTGGGCTGAGCTAGTTTCAGTCTCTTGAGAGGTTGGGCCAGCTCTAAATTGTTTTTGCTTCTGGGCTTTGTGAGACACCCCGTGTCCATATAATACATTACCCTTCTCTTCGTCAGCAAGGTGGAGGTGGTTTCTGTTACCTGTAACTCAAAGAGTCTTAACTAAGACTGCTTCTTTAGTGACAGGCAGGTTTAGAAGGGCCTGGTGAAACGTATCTCCCTCACTGCATAGAAGGAAGACAGGGAGGATGCATGGTGAAATCGCTGAGACCTCAGCTTTGGATCACGAATCCTCCCCACGAGGGGAAGTGGATGCTTTTAGATTCTGGACATCCAACCCATCATCGGAGGAATTTTGGACTTACCTAAGAAGTCGGCTGAATCTTTCTGCCAAATTCATGCTGTTTCACTTTAACCAAACCGGGAAACTGAATTCTTACCCTCAACAATAGTCAAAGATGGGAGAGAATGGAAAGAGGGACATTCCTGTGTTTGCACATTTTACCTACTCCTGGGGCTCTGACTTGCAGACAAGCCTGAAGTTTACACCAGAGGGTAAACAAGATAGCTATTTGGACATCACACACCACTTTGCCAGTTTCCGTTCTCTTGAATTATTTACCATCTAATTGTCTGCATGGAAACAGAATCTGGCAACTCAGAGATGTAGTCTTATTTGTGAGTTAGGGAAGGAAAACTTGAGTTCAGTGAAGGACCTGAAGCAGAAACACTTCATGGCTTTTGGACATCTCTTTGCTTTGGGAGGGCTCTGAGCATGGGAGTAAATCTAGCACAGCAACAGGCAAACCAGGAGCCACTGGTTGGAGGTGCCCAAGAGCTGACAATCTCCCTAGTGGGCAGAGGCCCAGTACCAGGACTTAGCCCCCTGAGCCTTGATTTCGTCTCTGCAAAAGACAGACTACAATGTGGGATGGGATGGGTTGGGAAAAAAAGCCTGGAGAATCCCAGGGACAGAGGAGCCTGGTGGGCTACTGTCTATGGGGTTGCACAGAGTTGGACACGACTGAAGTGACTTAGCAGCAGCAGCAGCAGAGTTAAAAGACTGTTATCATAAATTTTATTTGCCATCATACCACTAATTTCCCACAGGAATAAATATTAGTAGCTATGAAAACAAGAAAAATGTTCTAAAAATATTTCAAGTAGTAAAATAGAAACTTTGGAAAACAGAAAAGTATAATGATGAGTAAAACTCACTATTAGTCCCAGTGAAGGACAGGGAAGCCTGGCATGCTGCAGTCCATGGGGTTGCAAAGAGTCAGACATGACTGACTGAACAATGAAAACAACAACTCAGCAAGAATCACTCACAATAGAGAGTGTGGATAGAAAGGAACCCTTCTACATTGTTGGTGGGAATGTAAATTGGTGCAGCCACTATGGAGAACAGTATGGAGGTTTCTTAAAAAATTAAAAATAAAGTTACCATATGATCCAGTAATCCCACTCCTGGGCATATATCCAGAGGAAATTCTAATTTGAAAAGATACATGCACCCCAGTGTTCATAGAAGCACTATTTACAATAGCTAAAGGCAAGAGAACAACCTAAATGTCCATCAACAGATGAATGAATAAAGAAGATGTGGTATATATACCACATAGTGGAATATTACTTATCCATAAAAAAGAATGAAATAATGATATTTGCAGCAGCATGGATGGATCTAGAGGTTATCATACTAAGCGAAGCAAGTCAGAGAAAGACAAATAAATCATTTATATGTGGAATCTAAAATATGACACAAATGAACTTATTTAAAAAACAGAAATAGACTCACAGACATAAAAAACAAATTTATGGAGAGAAAAAGAGGAGGCTGGGATAAATTAGGAGTTTGGGATTAAAACACACAGTACCATATGTAAAACAGATAACCAACAAGGACCTACTTTATGGCACAGGGAACTATAGTCAGTACCTTCTAATGACCTATGATGGAAAATAATCTAAAAGACTATATATATATATATAAAACTGAATCACTTTGCTGTATACCTGAAACTAATATGACATTGTAAATCAACTATATTTCAATAAAAATAAAAAAGAATCATTCATAATATTTTGATACATTTTTTCCAGTCTTTTTCCTAATTGGGAAATTTTAACTATCCTCTTTAAATCCAAGTTTTTCTTATTTTATTTTTTAAAAGAAAATACTTATTAGTTACCTACGTTATTCCAGGCATTATAATAGGGATATCAGAAAATCTGATAAAATAACTGGGCTAAGATGTCAATATGAACAATAAATATCTTTTCACTGTTCTTTTTTAATTGTGAAAGAATTCAGAGAGAGTAATGTAACGGTTATCACTATTATATTACTAACCAGCATCAAGACCAAATGTTAAAATTTTGCCATATGTGCTTCAAATATTTTTTTATCAAAGATAAAATACTATAGATATGAACCTAGAATAACTACAGTCAACTGTCCAACAACATGGATTTGAATTGTGCAAGTGGTGCCCAGTCTTTTTCCTAATTGGGAAATTTTAACTATCCTCTTTAAATCCAAGTTTTTCTTATTTTATTTTTTAAAAGAAAATACTTATTAGTTACCTACGTTATTCCAGGCATTATAATAGGGATATCAGAAAATCTGATAAAATAACTGGGCTAAGATGTCAATATGAACAATAAATATCTTTTCACTGTTCTTTTTTAATTGTGAAAGAATTCAGAGAGAGTAATGTAACGGTTATCACTATTATATTACTAACCAGCATCAAGACCAAATGTTAAAATTTTGCCATATGTGCTTCAAATATTTTTTTATCAAAGATAAAATACTATAGATATGAACCTAGAATAACTACAGTCAACTGTCCAACAACATGGATTTGAATTGTGCAGGATCACTTATACACAGGTGTTTTTCAATAGTAAATACTACAATACTACATAGTCTATGGTTGGTTGAATCTGTGGATGGAACTATGGATATGGAGGTATAGACAAGTTTTTTCTTCATTTTGTAGTGAGCCTCTTCCCCATGTCAATCAATATTCTTTACAAACAAGGTTTTTAATGGCTAATTGCTTTTAAATAGTTCACTGTAAAGAGACAGAGACTTAAAATATTAAGAGTCAATGGTTTCAGCTTAATTTCACATTAAAATCTAACTGGGTTACTACAAAAGATATTGAAAACAACACAGAGTTACAGATTAGATACAGAGGATCAGGAACAAACTTGGAAGCAATTCTTCACCAGGACAATTTCAGGCTGCACAGTGACCTCACTCCTGGCCTATGAATAAGAAATGAGAGAACGGAAGTGATGGATGGATGGATGGTCTGGGTAAGAGGTGCATGTGAGGGGTACATAAGGATGTATGAGTGGGGAACACACCCTATTACTGGAATCATTGAATTCATTAATAACTGCCATCATGTTATTCCATATGCTAATATGGTACAAAAACTATAGGCCAAGTGCCACTTTATATTTCCTTCCAGTCTTTTTTCTAAGCATAGCTTTTTTTTAATGTGATTGAAATCCATAGTATGAATATTTTTGTTACCTGGGTTTTTTTTTTTTCCATTTATTCAAATTCAGTCTTTTGATTTGACTTGTACAACTTTAGGATAGAGGAAAATGCACTGTGTGTGTATCAGCAGAAAAAGACAACTTATCCATTGACCAGTTAGGGTTCTAGTTAACATTAATTTCAACTCAAACCAACAGTATTTTGAGATTTTCAAGGAAGATAGCCTACTTCTTATGGAAAATTTTCAGGATAGAGAATGAAGGAGGTAGACAAACACAATGTGGGAAGGCTGATGCTTCTTTTTTCCCCCATAGGCAACCAGGGGAGGCGGAGAGGGTCAGTAAAGGCATGTTTGGGGGAAAGTTGGAGAAGCATCCACACCTGCTCATTATATCAAATGTCTAGGGACTCTCTAAATAATTCAGGTGCAGTCGGCTCCCTCCAGGGCCAGGTGTTGAGGAGAGTTTCCAGACAAGCATCTCCTCTTGCAAAACTGGAGCAGACCTAGGATCTGATTACTTGAAAAGGGGTCTAGTTAGTAGCTAAGGCAACCTCCTCCTTCTGCCTTACAACCTGCCTTGGGCTAAGGTATAGGAACTTCTAGGAAAACACTACTACCGTAGGCTGCTGTGGTGGTGAAGAGCTTTGAAGCCCACTTATCTGGTTCTAATCTAGGTTCTGCCACTTCCTAACTGTGTGACCTGGGAATTTACTCAGACTCTCAAGGGCTTCCCTTGTGGCTCAGCTGATAAAGAATCTGCCTGCAGTGTGGGGGACCTGGGTTCGATCCCTGGGTTGGAAGGATCCCCTGGAGAAAGAAAAGGCTACCCACTCCAATATTCTGGCCTGGAGAATTCCATGGACTGTATAGTGCACGGGATCGGAGAGTTGGACATGGCTAGCGACTTTCACTTCTCTGAGTCTCGGTTTCTGAGCCTAGAAAATAGAGATAATTCATTCAGATTGCTGTGGAATCATCTGTAAGGCTCTTGCTATAGTGCCTGTTAAGTACTAGACTATCTCCCAAGAGTGTCCCCCACTTCATTTCCTAGGAAGAGACGTTTGGGCTTAAAATAGAAATGTCCAGAACTAAGTGAAAGCTAGAACAAAATGAATAATACAGCTAACAGTATTGACAGTTTACCGTAGGCTGGCCATTGCGCTGAGTGCTTTTATATAATTTCACAAAGCCCACTTACGGATAAGTGTTACCAAAATTCAAAGACACTTTCCCCAGCTCAAACAGCTAGCCGGTGGTGCAATCAAGGCTCAGACTCTGTTCCGCTTCTTATCACCTGAAGCCCATGTTCTTACCTTCTCAGTAGACGGATTTCTGGAAGTCACTGGGCTGTGCCAGCACTTCGTCTCCAGGGGGATAGTCTGAGGATGCTGGTAGAGTGCAGCTCATCCAGACTTGAGGACAGAACTCCTTAGGTCTGTGGACCCTGATTGCCCTCTAGTGTCAGAGCATTCTTGGGGCCAGCTGAAACCCAGAATCAGGTGTCTTTTCTCTGAAGTGGTAGGGAACTCGCCTCCCCTACAGTCCAGAGCAAATCTGTCTAGTCTGGTGTCTTCCTATTGGGTAAAGGGTTTCTCCTAGGAATGGGGGTAAGATAGGTGGTAGAGATTGGTAGCTAAGAACTATTGGGGGTAGAGCAGTACACTGAGGTTAAGCGTTGAACCACTGGATGGGGGAATGTCTCTTACACTCAGCAGACAACACACAATTGGTGCTCACTGAATATTGAATGAAGTTTCACCTCTCATTCTCACTAAAGGGCAAGTGCTGCCAAAAGAGCAGTTACAAAGGTCTTCATTGATTTTTGCCAGAAACACCAGCAGAAAAGACACTGTAACATTAACCCCATCTTCCACTCCAGCAGACTCTGAGGCATGTTTATGTCCATGGCTAGGCAAGAATGAAGACGCTGCTTAGGAGATGAGTTGGAGTCAGCAACGACATATAGTCAGTTTAGGCTGCTAATGTCCCGAACGATCCATGGATCTCAGAGAAGTCCCCCTCCACCTCCATAACTCTGCCCAGGTAGTCCATGTCACCAGGGGGTCAGTGAGCACCTGGGCACACTGTTCATCAGTGGATAGTAGGGAATATAAAGACAGGCTCACCAGGTGGCTTATCAGGGGCAGATGACCCCCCACCCCCAGCCCCCACTCCATGCCTCTTGAATCACAGGAGCTCAGCAAGGTTACTGCAAAATAGGGGAGAGATGGTTTCATAAAATAAAGGATATAGAGTAAATAGTACCTTTAAGAATCCATGTCTTTAGCTGCCCAATTTTCTTTCCATATGAATATTAATAACTTTATAAATGCCCCCATAATGTATGGCTATATTATCAGATATTATTTTTATTACTATTATAACTACCTTTATTATTTCTAAGTAATAGAAAACCTAAACCCAAGTAAACACATTTGTTGAGGGCTTTTCATCCCTCAGTGGGGAGGTGGGAACTTCAGGATTGGTTTGTTCAGCAGCTTGTGTTGCCAGGAGTTGGTAGCCAAGAAAGGGAAGTAGGAGGGTAGGACCACAGAAAGGATTTTGGAATAGAAAGCTGGCTTCCCAGAGTAAGGACTAGCCAAGAGCTGGAAGACCATCTGGGTGGGAGAACTGATGAGGCTACGGCTGCTCCCTGGTCTTCTTTGGGGAATTGCTTTGCTTTTGAGGGAAGAGCAGAGAATTCTGATGGTCCACAGTCTCTGCAGAAATGGACTAAGGAGGTTCCCTGTGGTTGCACAGGGAGAATGGACTTATGGATGACTAAACTTTAGCCGCACTTCCTGCACTCAACTCACCCCCGTCCCAGGCCCTAAGAAGGGTGACGTTACACCTCCCAGCTGTCTGGGATGTACTATCTTGTTTACCCACAAGAACTTCAGCTCCAAATTTGTATATTCATTGCTCTCTGACTTGCATTTCATCCCCTCTCCAGCTTTTGCTTCCCCAGTCCTTGCCTGAATGCTCTGGCCTCTCCTTACCCTACAACTTGTCTTTCTCAGGGCCCAGTTCCAGGCCTGCCTCTTCAGTGGAGTCTTCCCCAAGGGTTTGGCCTTCTTGGGTCACTTTCTATTTTTGATTCCAGGGCCATTTGTTGTCTGGTTGGGAGCTGATTGTAGTACTTGCCATACAGTTTCAGGCAGCTGTTTATTGCCTTTTCAGGCAAACTATGCCAGAACTCCCCACTCGGCGGGGCAGGGCAGGCAGGGTAACGTGGCCGACCATGTAAGGGTCAGGATGAGAGGTAGCATCTGGAGCCAGCCTGGGAACATGCTCCCCATGACATCATAATTCTTGTGCTCATAAAACATCCTCACAGGATAAGAAGAAACATGTAAGTGAATGCTTATTTCTTTGAGAGGGCCCCCATGAGAGAAGAAACCTTTCAACTGCAGACTATCAGGCACCAAGGGCGTTAAGAACAGGATGGAAGGAGGGAGAGCTCAGAGCTGTCAACGAGGCAGGGGACCCTAAGGCCGTGCGGACCCGGCCCAAGGACAGGACAGCACGCTCAACTTCAGACCATCTCCATGTTTTCAGTCCCTAGGGTCCTGGGGCTTCATCTCTCATTTCCCTCCCCTCTCTCAGGCTAAGTCCCTCCCCATGGGGATCTGCCTATGCTGCTCCCACCAACACCTGACACCGCTGAGGCCAATCAACGTTCAGAGAAGAGGCTGTGTCACAGCAGGGTGTGAGAGCACAAGGCAGGGAGAGGACGAGGGCAGCAAGGAGTGACAGAACTTGAATAGTGCACACAGGCTTTTCATAAGAACTTTATTTCTCAAAAAGGGGGGAAGAGTCCCAAGTACTAAAATAATTAAAATAATTTTTTGTTTTGGAGAGAAAGGACAGGATGACAAAATAACTCATATAAAAATTTCAAGCATTTTGACGGTAGGTACTTCATCCTCAAACTTGCACCTCCCATCCACAGCTTTGGCTCCAACCGCGTCACAAGTAGGGCTGAGCTCTGGATCTGGAGAGGCTACGAAGCAGCTAGAAAGCTTTTTATATTCACTCCACAGATAAATACAGAAGGCCAACCTGCCCAGTACAAATGATTCAGTCCATCTCTGTGACTGTTTCTGATGAAAATGCTAATAAGAACTGCCCCTCTCCGAATTCCAAATCTCTCATTTTTGAAGACCAAGAATGTGAAAGAAATGAAATGTGGAGAGACTTGTCAGATACGACTGGCTCTTGTAACAACCACATGCCAAGAGAGACTCTACCTCATTGAGGTGATAAAAGGTAAAAAGCGACTGTGATTTTTCCATTGCCTTTTATGTGGGAAAACCGCACCTATTTTTATCATCAAAAGGAATTGCACTATGTGAAGCAAAGTCCCTCTCTGTAGCAATTATGCAAAATCCCTATCTAGAGCAATTATTTTCTAACTTAAAGTGAAAAGAAAAAAAGAGAAGGGGGGGCTGGAATGCGAGTCCTTAGCCAAGACTGATCTTGCCACACAGCCCAGAAGCATGGAGGTGCACTTTACAACAGGCAGGTCCTACCAGGAGGTGGGAGATAACTGGGCTCACCCTGAGTTGCTTGAGGTGAGCTTCATTGTGAAGACCGCTCGGAACACGCCCGGCTCTCCTCTGAAGGCTCTCAGTTGGTGTTTCGCTGAGGAATAGGGAGGTTCTCATGAAGGTACTTTAAACTTCCGTGCTCTGAGAAGTCCGAGACCACGTGGTCCTGCCCTCGCAGCAGCCACTTGGTAGTCAGTAGTCCTTCTAGTCCCACTGGCCCCCGGGCGTGGATTCGAGATGTACTTATTCCCACTTCAGCTCCTGCAGGAAAGCAAAGATTGAGGAAGCAACTTTGCCCAGACTGCTTCCTGTCTACCCACCAGGCCATCTCTTCCTTCTCCTCACTTGGGACCCTCTCCCTTTCCTCTCCTGACCTACCCTCCCTAGGTTGGCTGACTTCCACTCTCCCCATAAACATGTTCTCTGCTCACTGTAAATCATGGTCAGGCCCCTTCTTCTAATGAAACAGACTCCATGGGTGTCTCTTTCATATTTTATTTGCAGTGCATTTTGACAACTCTACAAGTGCTGTCTCTGACATCTGTCTTGTGTCTAGATTGCATACCATTATCTGATATTTGGGCATTGTTTGAAGTGTACAACAATGTACAGAGGTTTTATCTCCCCAAGTATCCTTCAAACCCTAGATAGTAAGGGACATGCTCTAGATATTCCCCAGAATGCTCAGCTGGTAGGTGCTCATAAGACAGTGACTGAAAACACGAAAGGATACTGTTCCTTTCCCTCCCTCCTGCTCCAGCTTCAGACATGGGGCATCGAGGCTTTTTCTGTGTCTGGCGTGGTGTTCTGCACTGTGTGCAATGGAGGCAGAGCTCCCCTGCTCATCCCAACTTTACTGAGCAGGCACTGGGCTAGGCCCTGGGGATAAAGTATGTGAATAATTGCTGCAATTCATGGAGCTTGTATTCTTGTAGGCAAGGCAGCCAAGAGAACACCTGAGCAAATAATTGCATGTGGTGATTGGGTGCAGTGGATGCTGGGCGAGAGACTGGCAGGGTGGCAGCACCTGGGACAGGGTGGTCAGGGGGAGCCTCCCTGAAGAGCTATCTTTGGCTGAAACCTGAACAATGAGAAGCAGCCAGCTAGTGGACAGCAGTGGAGCGGTGCTGCAGGCAGCAAAGAGGCGCCTGGGGCAGTGGATGGCAAGGAGACTAACCACTGGCTTCAAACTCTGGTTTAACAGCATAGAGACCACATGACTTTGGGCATACTGCCTAACCATCTCTTGCTTCAGTTTTTTCTTTTGGAAAAGCAGGAAAATAATAGAATCCATTATGTAGAACTGAGATAATGCATGTGATGTACTTATGCATGGTGCTGGAAATCTAGTAAATCTTCAGTAACTATTATCTGACACTATTATTCCTGCAGTTCAACCAGAGTCTGAGCTTTTGCTCTGAGTGACTGATGGGAAGACAAGGCAGTGGTCTTTGCTCCTTCCCCATCTTGGACCTTCACTTGAATGCTGGGAACCTCAGCCCTTACAAGCGTGTTATTTCTTCTTTAAAAACATGGGAATTAAAAATGAAGAGCCCAGTGACTAAGAATAACTAAGCAAAATTCCCTTTAACAACGCTTCATAATTCAGTGAGAATTATTCCTCTAGGCAGTTCTTTATTCAAATGTTCAGAGGAGTTAAATGTTTTAAGTAGCTGAAATAATTGTCAGATGTGCCATAAATGCCTTAGTGGAGCTTTGTATAAGGGTACCCCTGAAAATCAGAGACTGTCTGAAAAATCCTTATACTACTGGGAGAATGGAGATTTTACTAGTAATGATGGAAAGGGGGAGGGTGCCTTTCCAAAGCCTTGTATTTCAAAGTCTGTTTTAGAAGTCAACCTTTCTGATGCTGATACTTCAGCCCAGCACAGGTAGTAGTAAAGCTTTCTTTTGTCCTATCCTTGGGGGGATTCCTATCTCTAAGGCAACCTGGATGTGTCTCTCTGAAGGAGTAAGCCTGCAGTGGCAGGGCCCTCATGGGACCCTGGATACACGCCTGTCACAACCCACACATGCAGACATGCTGTGGTCTGCCAAACGTGGAGGGAGTGAGCCAGGCTCTGAACTCAAGCAGCTCTGGGTCTGAACACCAGCTGCGTGACTTTGGGCAAGTTACTTCATTTCTTTAAATCCTAGCATCCTCATCTATGAAAAAGGAAATCCAAGTACCTACCTTCTTAACCTGTGAAGTGCGTAGAACACAGGATTTCTACCAGTTCATGGTAGCTGTGACCATTCTCTCTCATAAACCCACTTTTTCTCAGTCTGTCTCCATCATCCTGACCACATTTGTGACTGTAAACGCCAGGCGTCTCCTCCACCCTCACTATGCTCCTTGGGCCACAAAGTGATCCACAGGGTACTGCTTTCTCTCTGACCAGACTCTTTCTTACCCAGTCCGAAGCGGTAGCCATCAGAGAAGCGAGTGCTGGCATTCCAGAACACACAGGCACTGTCCACATGCTGGAGAAAGAACTCAGCTGTCTTCTCTGCAGCATAGTGAGAAGAAATTGAGTTAGGATGGCCTGGGAAAACTATCCCTGCTTCCAGCCACTCAACAGGGCCTGACTAGGTCATGGCCCAGGCCCCTGGGGTACTTCCCTGAATATTAAACATACAGACTTGTGAATACCTAAAACAGGAAGAAAGCAAACCCACTTCATTAGTCATGTTGCCGAAACAGTAGGTACATGGGAAAGACTGGGTTAGAATCTAGATCTCCCTGTAGACATAGCCTCAGTGTGGCAATGGCCTGTCTACACTATCTGTTTCTAGGCTCTGAGCCAAATCCTTAAGTCTCAACTCCAACTTCACACCCATCAGCTGGGTGACTGTGGGCATGTCTCTGAACCTATGCCTGAGATCAACGAGGACTGACACCATGACCTCGTTCCCAGCTTATGGAGAGGACACAATGAACTTACAGCTGGGGAGCACTCGTCCCAGAACTAGCAGATGGCAAGCGCTTGGTAAGCACTAGCTGTTCTCACTGGCGGTGCTGTGATTCCTCAGTAAACTGACTGGAAGTTCCCTGAGGGGCCACACTGGCTTCTCCTTGATCATAGGTCAGCCTCCCATGCCTGACACCCAGGCGTGCCTGTCAGTGATCACATGGGGAAGGAATGAGTGACTCTGCAGAGCTGGTTTTGCCCTATGCTAGTTGATTCTCTGCCTAACCTTTGGAGCCTTGGTTTCCTCACCTGTGTGCACGAGTGCTAAGTCACTTCAGTCGTGTCCAACTCTTTGCAACCTCACGGACTGTAACCCGCTAGGCTTTAAATCAAATCCCTTATGATTATACAGTGGAAGTGAGGAATAGATTTAAGGGCCTAGATCTGATAGATAGAGTGCCTGAAGAACTATGGAATGAGGTTCGTGACATTGTACGCAAAGAGTCGGACACGATTGAGCGACTGAACTGAACTGAACCCTGTCCATGGGATTCTCCAGGCAAGAATACTGGAGTAGGTTGCCATGCCTTCCTCCAGGAGATCTTCCCTGACCCAGGGATCAAACCTGCATCTCTTACATCTCCTGCATCAGGCAGGCAGGTTCTTTACCACTAGTGCCACCTGAGAAGCCCTTCCTCAGCTATAAAATGGGCTTATTCCAGCAATCTGGAAAGACTGCTGCATGGGTTAAACGGTGATGGCTCTGACACATGGTGAGCCCTGTTTAAAGTAGGGCGAATTACTTCTTCCCTGCTTCCTCCCAGGGCCACTGTGACAACACAACAGGGTAACAGATATACAAGCACTCAGTGAACCAGCAAGTGCTGCCAAGCCCGGGCACTATCAGCAGCCCACTGAGACTGTGTTTTCCTGCAGGCCCAGAGGGGCTGAGCAGAGCAGGGCTGGCTTGGAGATCAAGGCAGACAAGGCAGACCCTGTTGCCTGTGCGCACTGACCGTTCTCGGTGACGATGACATCCGTGTGGGAGCTGCCATACTTGTGGATGTGGTCGATGGCATCCTGCACGCTGTCCACCACTTCAATGCACAGCTCCAGGTCCCCGTACTCAGTTCGGAGGGACTTCACTTCAGACGGGCTGAAGGTCAGATAAGAGGCGAACTTGGGGCCTGCATGAATCTTCACCTGGGGCAGAGGAAGTTGGGGCCAATGACATAAACACAGTAGAAACAGGCAGTGCATACTCCTCCTTCTGGATCCAACAGCAAGGTGAGTCTAGAGATGATGAGCCTAGGGATCCTGGGGCCTAGACACCAAAACGGCCCCTGCTTCCTTTTAGAGGCAGCCTCCATCCTCCAGAACGCTCTGCTTTTGAAAATGCTGACGGCCACTTGCTAGCAACGGCCCCCAGTAAAAGCTGAGCAGGGATTTAAGCAGGAAGTCTCATAAGCCCTTGACTGCTGGCATTTTACGGAAATGAACACACTCAGAAGGAAAGAGGGAGATGCTCCAAACACACTTCTCTTCCTCTGCCAGAGAAGTCCTAGGTGTGCTTTAAAGGAAAACAGTACTTGGCTGGGAACAACTTCAAACTGTGGTGAGTTGTTAGATTTCTGACTTTGTTAGGCTGGGCGGCATATCCAGGTTCAGGTCAGGCCCAGATTTTGGAGCTAATCCCACTCCTGGCTAGAGGAATTGAAGGATCCTGAGGGCTGGTCACTGAGGACGCAGTCACAATTCTTCAAGATCAAGCACTGGCTCAAGTACCAACAAGCCCCATTTGTCTGGTCCCTATTGCTCCCAGGGTCCTGCGTGGTTTCCCATCTGGGGCCCCACATCCTCCAGGCTGGGGATCCAACCAGGTTCCCTAGGGGCCGGAACCCTACCCCTGTGCAAGGTGCCCTCTGCTTTACTTCCTGCATTACAAGGTGCTTTGAGAAGTACACACCCGAGCTCGTTCAGACTAAGGAAGGTCCAGGCGATGCTGAGGACTGGCGACACTGTGGGTCTGTCTGAATCAGAACTGGAAGTGCGACTCCTGGATACAAAAGAGCTTTCCTCTTGTCCAGTCCAGTCCAGTGCGGTGCCTGGCACATACCAGTGCTCAAACAGACCACTAGTGTGAAGTCAGGCCCCAAACATAAACGGTCATATGCTCTAACTCCCTTGTAATCTGTGGGGTACAACTTCACTTTCTAAGCTGTCCTTGCAGGTTCTCATGCCACATCTGTAAGCAGACTGAAGCCTTCCTTTCCAGCAAAATGATGGAAGAGAAGAGACACATGCTCAGGGTCAAAGCAACCAAGGCCAGCAGTCACTCTCTCTATTGCTGTGCCAGTTCACAGTTCTGAGAGGACGCCATGACACCAGATGTTAAAGCTTAAAATGTGTCCTGACAAAAAATTTAACATTGTCCATTTTTACCTGGAGAGTGTCTATTTCTTTGCAATTAGGATTTTAGGATGGAACATACATTTTTATTCAAAACTTACTGGCACTGTGGTTGTTTATCATCTTAATGATACGGTGAGAAAATAATCCAGAGCAGACATTATACAAATTGCTCACTCCTAAAAATCACTGCACTAATAAGCACATTAATATTGGTAACTGAAGACATTTGTGGAGGGGAGGATATATATAAATTTTTGGCTTGAAAACATTTCTGCATAATCTTTCCAAGTCAAACCCAAACAGGAATGTGTGTTCAGAAACATAAACTTTATGCCAGAAAAGAGTCCATTCAGTGGGCTGCCATGTGATAGGCGTTATCTTTGAACCCTCTTAGCCCTGAACACACTCCACTTTGGAATGAAGCTATTTGTGTATGGGTTTCTTCCAGCCTCTAGAGGCACAGGCGTGTCTCACTCTGTGTTCTCAGCACACAACTTTGTATATGGCAGATGCTCAAAAACATTGCTTCTCAGATGGCCTTAAATGGAATGGCAGCTGCCCCGGGTCTAATCCTAGAGGCTTCTAAATCTCGGGAGTGAGGACAGGAAATGATGGCCTTGTCCTACCTGTTCCACTCTCAGCATGTCAATGATCTGGTCAAATAATGGTGTTCTCAGCAGGTCTCGGTGGATTAACAGAGTCTCTAAAGCATTACAGGCAGCTGGATATTCACATTTAGAGTCTCTAACTGAAAGAGGAGAATACAGAATTGTTTCTATTAACATGAACCAGGACCACTGAGGACATGAGAACTATTTTGCGCACGTAAGATGGGACCTGATCGAGCTCACCTAGCCTGGTGACCTTGTCAACACTGGCCTCTGAATCCACATACATGTGGCAGATGCCTTCGCTGTGCCCCATCACTGGGATGCCCTTAGCAGCTTTCTGGATGTCTCTAACCAGCTGAGAAGAGCCTCGTGGAATGATCAGATCTATCATTTTGTCTAAGCGGCAGAGATCTTCTACTTCTTCTCTTGTATTCACCTGAAGAGGTAGAGAATAAAAAGATGAAGACGACTTTTAATCACACAAACTATGGAAGTAGCAGCATCCCTTTCACAGATAAATGCCTGTACCTCCTGAGAACTAAGTCTGATGCTGTGAGAACTTATTCCAAAAACAAGGAATCATGGGAATTGAAAAGTTGTCCAGCAAATGCTTAAACTCTACACATCAGGTACTGTGCTCCACATTACAAAACATGCAGGATAGGATCCCTGCCCTCAAAGAACCCAGGAGTCTGGTAGGGAAGACAGGCCTAGGCCACAATGAGCCAAAACACAGGATGGATACTTTTAAAGATGACAGAAGAGGTACAAAGTGTGATCTCTGGAAGTTCAAGGAGATACAGAGTATGCCAGGCTGTGAGGGTGACAAAGGGAAGGGGCTGCTCCTCTGGCTCCCTGATCACAGCCTAATGCGCGCTGCTGGGTCTTCCTAGGGAGTCACGGTTCTCCATGACTTGGGCTGACAACCTCTACCCCGGGATGCTGGTTGGACTGACTGAAGTGCTTGTGTTAGACCTTGAAGATTATGGGCATTTTTTCCCTTCCCTTGATTTTTAATTCCCCTCATATGGTTGTGTTACTAACAACAGAAGTACAAACATACATTTACAAGAAGGTTCACAGCAACTTCAAACTGGAAACAACCCTGATGTTCATCAACAGAAGAAAGGATAAGCTGTAGTACATGCTTATAAATGGAATACTACACAACAGTAAAAAGGAAAACTACTGCTGGATGAAACAATGAGAATGAATTTCGAGGACATAATGAATAAAGAAATACAGATGAAAGAGTGCATTCTGTATGATTTCATTTACATGAAATTCAAGAATAGGCAAAAGAAATGGAATGTGAAAGAAGTTTTAAAAAAAAACAACGGTTTGATGGTGGCGGGTAGGGCATGCTGATGGGGAAGGGCACAGGGAACCTTTCAGGTGTTGGCAATGTTCTGTGTTGGGGTGGTTTATACACGTGTGTATATATATATGGACACAATTATATGGGTTTCCCAGGTGGCTCAGTGGTAAAGAAACCACCTGCCAATGGAGGAGACACAAGAGACATGGTTTGATCCCTGGGTCGGGAAGATCCCCTGAAGTAGGAAATGGTAACCTGCTCCAGTATTCTTGCCTGGAAAATTCCACAGACAGAGGAGCCTGGTGGGTTACATACAGTCCACAAAGTCACAAAGAGCAACTGAGCATACATATATATCACATAAGATAAGGATTCTTTATATACGTTACACACCAACAGGACGGAGGAGGAGGAGGAAATCTGTCACATTAAATGAGGATATGGTGCAGCCGAGACCTAAACCCCTACAGTCTGTGCTCTTTCCATCCACTATGTTGCTGGAAGACTAGCCCAGCTTCTTGGCAGGGAGCACATAATGAGGCAGGTTTGTAGATACACCAACCCCTCTCCCCACCAGCAGTCAACAGTATTCTGGAATGTACGCATGAGTGGGCCTCAAGGGAAAAAGAGAAGGATCTGGAGTCTGCTTGGGTTCAAATCTCAACTCTGAATGATTCTGGGGTGTTATTTTACCAATAAGCCTATTTTTCTTCCATCTATAAATGGACCTAATAATTAATGGTATCCTTTTCATAGGGTTGTTGTGAGGATTAAATGAAATGATGGATGAAAGTGCTGTGTCCACATTAGGTGCTCAATAAAACCATCTAGTAGTTCAAAACCTCCACTGGATGGTTGAGGAGAGTGACACAGCTGTTAAAATAATGACCATAACAATAACAGTGTTAATAGCAGGACCTCATACAAGCTGCATGATGGTTTCTGACAAACATATCTCATCAGACCTGGCCTAAATCACTGCCAGTGAGCAGAGCCCAGCCCTCACACTCGAGGTCTGGTATTCCTGCTGCCTATGACCTCACGAATGATTCCTGTCAGTCAGTGGTACCAGAACACAGCTGTGTGAGAGGACCTTCATGAGCCCCCCAACCTGGGCCAAGGCAGCACCGGCGCTGTCCACCGTCACAGGCACACAGGACCTGCTGCTCCTCCAGTCAAGTCCGTCTATACAAGTGGTTTGGCGTTCTGCAGCCTGAGCTTTG
Organism: Cephalophus harveyi; assembly: GCA_006410635.1. Lineage (NCBI taxonomy): Eukaryota > Metazoa > Chordata > Mammalia > Artiodactyla > Bovidae > Cephalophus > Cephalophus harveyi. The sequence continues at coordinate 40,453 of SJYT01037559.1, forward strand.
CTTCAAACACCCAAAGACCTGGCCCGGCTCCTCTGGGCCTGACCTAGCTCATTCCCAGGGACCTACCAGCTGTACAGCTTCCTTGACTCCATGGATTGAGAGGGCCTCCTGGGTCAGGAGGTGAAGGATTCGGTTGCTGTGTGAGGCCTCCTTTCCTCCTTTGAGTAATAAGCCATTACCACTTGCTATAGCCAAGGCTGCCACCTGCAGATCAAAGAGGAATGCAGTGAAACACTGAGCATATTTTCTGTGCCAAGCACTGTGCTAATCACTTTATAAGGTCTACCGTGCTTAATCTTTACAACGTTCCAGTGAATTAAGTACCTGCTTTATCCACTGCTTTACAGACAAGGACACTGGAGCCCAGTGAGGGTGGTAACTCCTCAAGGGCACACAGCTTATAAGTGGCAGGGCTGGGGACCTTTACCCCAGAGCCAAAGCACAGATCTTAAGAAACTGTACGATACAGCTTCCTTAGCACCATTACGAAGTAACCCAAGTTAAGTGCCCAGGGTCACCCAGGCCCTACCCTCTCCTGACTCAGGTGTTACTCCCCCTGACTCAGCAGCACCTGAGGCTATGCAGCATCTCTGGCCACACCCTACCGCGGCCCTGTCATTGCTCTGAGAGCTCCAAGGCCTGGTGCTGAGCCCCTGCACAGCTGTGGCAGAGCCTGCTGGCAGGACGAAGCAGGCCATCTAGAAGAAGAGTTAGTTACCCTCTGGGAGTGAAGGGCTAACGACACTGATCTGATGAGGCCTGAAGCTGAACTTTCTGAATGCTCCAGGGATGAATGAAAATCTTCGGGCTCTTGTAATGTATCAAAAGAAACTTTACAAAATAAAACTTGCTTGAACATGTTTATCTCCAGAATAATAATTCTTACTCCTTGTTTTTGTTGCTCATGAACCGCTTACAAAAATTATGTCAACTTTTCCCAGATAAATGCAGAAACACACAGCATTCTGCATGTAATTTTCAGGATTCATGGATTCCGTGATGCCGTCCAAGGTTAAGATCCCCGGTGAGAAATCTCAGCTGTAACTGGATAAGAGGAAACTTTTTCCTAGTGAAGTATTCGTTAGTATGGATAAAAGGTGGCAGAGACTTCATGGACACGGCCTGCAGAGCAACTTAGCACCCGTTTCTACCAGCTGACAGTTATCTCTGGGGATTCTTCACGAGACAGATATGCGCAGAGGGGACTGTGTGACAGCACCCGCCACAGGGTGAGGACAGACCCCAATGGCATGGGAGTCCCTTAGTGGGCCAGCTGGTTTTAGATCATGTCAGGGAGCAGCCTCCACAAAGCATGTGGGACTCCCAGGGTCGCATAAGCCCTAGAAGAAAAGGTTCTGTTTCTTTGTTTCTAAATAGAATCTCTCTTTGAAATTTTGGGGCTAGTGCAAAGAGCGAGCTGGTATCATCCTGTTGTCAGTCCAGTGGGGAACTGGTTCCAGATTTCTGGGAGTTATTTAGGGCCACAAACAAAGCCACCCTCTAATTCCATCTTATACTTCAGAGCATGGCTCCTTGGCAAGATCTTTGCCACATGGTTTCTGCACAATTATAGCCTGTTATTGGTCAGATTTCCTAAATGGCTCACATGTTAGGCTCCATCAACTACTGAAAGTTCTTCTTCCTAAGAGATGCACCTACAGGAAGCCATCTGTGTCACTGATATTAAATGGTCTTTTTCAAATGCGCAAAACCAGCTATTAGATAAACGAGCCTACAGCAGGGTAGCAGACACTGTGGTCAGGGAACAAAGTGCTCCGGTGAAGTAAGTTTTTGTCTTTTGGGCTGTACTGTGCAGCATGTGGGATCTTAGTCCCCTGACTAGGGACTGAACCTGTGCCCCCTGCAGCGGAAGCATGGAATCATCACAGAATGGGAGATTCATCTGGGCTCAAGGTTTAGGTCCATCCTTAAAAGTGTGACAGGAGTATTGACTTCTATAAGCTTAAGGTTTTTTCCTACTGTAAAATGGACATACGAATTACTGTTTTTAGAATTACTGGAAGGATCAAATATATAAATTGCCTTAAGAGCAACCTGAGAATAAAGTCTCAAAAACTATCTCTGGGGAAAGAAAGGAAGGAAAGAAGGGAAGGACGGAGGGTGAAGGGGTGGGAGGAAGGGAAACGAAAGGTGTCTCTCGGAGATTTATCTCGAGTCCTGAAAAGATGTTCTTCCTCCAATTCCCTACTCCAATGGCCGGCATTAGTCACATACCTGGGGTAGGCAGTCAGGGCGAGATTCGAAGATGACCAATAAAACTCCAATTGGGACAGTGACTTGTTCTAGTTCCAAGTCTTTCGCAATTCGCGTCCGGCGCAAAACCCGCCCCACACTGTCTTGGGAGGAGGCCGCGATCTGCCGCAGACCGATGGCCAGGCTGTTCAATTTAGACGTGGAGAGGCTCAAACGTTTCAGCAGAGGAGTTGCAAGTCTCCCTGAAGAGGTGTGAAGAGCACACGATGAAGCAGTAGACCGGGGTGGGTTACAGCTGTTTTACTGAACACGTGGCACTGTGTTAGGAGCAGACAAGGAACTCAGGGGGTCTCGGGGAGACAAGGACATGTCATTTACACAGCTTTGCTGGGAGAGGCAGTTTGGCAGCTTACATCATCATGTAAAGGTGTGGACACCCATGAGCTTGGTGCCAGCAACTTCAGTTCCAGAAATTTATCATTTTCATGTGCAAATCTGCATGTAGGGTGGATACTTACCACAGCATTTTTATAGTAGTGGGAACTGGATTCTACCTATAGATTTACACAATGGGCTACAATGCAGTTACTATACTGATATGGAAAGCTGTCTAGGATATAGTTTGTGGAAAAGGCAAACCATAAAACAGCATGCATGATATGACCCTAATTATCACATATTGCACATACATGTGCACAGACACATGTCAGAAAGCTTTAAGAACAGTGATGATCTATCTTTCTGCATTACTTTTTTATAACAAGTGAATTTGTTTTATAATAGGTACAAGTAAAGATGTTTTGTTTTAAAATAAAACAAATAGAATTATGGTAAGTTCATATACAGAATTTTGTTTAAATTTAACAGTATGCATTGTGTGATTCTCTCTCTTAAAACATACACACATTTATATATATATATATACATGTATACACATACAGTCAGGAAAACCATTTGGAATTACATATCACAAATAATCATTGGGCTTCCTTGGGGCTCAGATGGAAAAGAATCTGCTTGCAATGCAGAAGACCTGGGTTTGATCCCTAGGTTGGGAAGATTCCCTGGCGAAGGGAATGGCAATTCACTCCAGCATTCTTGCTTGGAAAATGCCACGGACAGAGAAGCCTGGGGGGCTAGAGTCCACGGGGTTGCAAAGAGTCATACACGACTAAGCATACACACACATCACAAATCATTAACATGATTAATGTTGAATGATACTATGAAAAATTTCCCCTTCTTTGTTATAGTCATAACCACCAAGACAAAATAATAAAAAGACTTTTACTTTGGAGTGGAGGAATCAACCTTTTATTAAGAAAAAAAAAAAAAGAAACCATCATTTCATCAACCGATTATATTAATTTTCTTCATTTTCCCCCATGTGCTAAAAATCAAGTTTTAATGTAGTGCATATTAAATATTATACTCTAGTTTGTCACCTCATAATGCATAGACGTTTTCCATGTTGCCAGAATAATTTAATTACTACTAAACGTCCCATTGACTTGATACAGATCAATGCACATGACTGTACCAATGTTATTAAAATAACACTCAGGTTGTTTCCAGTTTTCACTGGGATAAATAATCCTGCTCTAAGAATCTTTTTCTTTTAAAGAATTTTTACATGCAGAGCTGTTTTTCCCTCTTGCAATCTTTTCTTAGGATAAATTTCCTAAACTGGGCTCGCCGAGAAAAAGGCAATTACTATGCTCATGTATACACTAGACTTTGTTCTTAGGTCATGTGTGTCCTTATGGATTCCTAGAGAGAGATAACTGGGATCAGAAGTCAGAGCTCTGCCAACAACTAGGTGTGTGATCTTAAGCAGCAGCTTTAATCTTTCTGGGTCTTAATTCTTTTAAACTAAAGATTTCAGTAAGATGTCAAAAAAGATTTCTTCCATTTATGAAAATTTTGTGGTTTTCCAATACTGTAAAAATTCAAAAGACTGGATATAAACTCCAAAGAAAATTCCAAGGTAATGGCTCAAAAATGTTTTAAGGAATGAAAGTAACATTGATGAGCCCTGCAAGGTTTTTTTAAAGGGAATCTACTAATTTGGATGTTTGATTTGAGGCACATTTATTCACAAGGATATATAAACTCCATAAAATCAAGCCCCATTATTTTAGGATGGAAAAGAGAGAATTAAGAGAAAGAGAGAAAGACGAGGGCCTGTCTGATCACAACACGTAATTTAGTTGTCTCTATCATAAGTTCAGCTTACTCTATCATTAGGACCTCCAGGGCATTTCTGGATGGCAGACTACAGGCTGGTTAAGGAGATAAAGCTATCTTTCACCACAGGCTGCACCAACTATTTCCACTATTCTTATATACACTGTCCATCTGGGTTTGGTTCCCAGATCTGCCACTGACTGTATGGTTTTAGGCATGTTAACAACTTCTTTCTACTTTAGTTTTCTCCTCTGTATAACAGGGATAATAAATGGTAGCTACTTTATAAGCACCATATTCTAAAGAGCCTGCCTGTTAATTCCTTAGCAATTATAATGCCCAGCAACACAAAGGCCTCAGTAAATGTTATCTGCTATTAGCTGAATGTCTAAAATAGTGTGGTCCTCAGTCTTTTTCCTTTCTGACTTGTGATGTGTGGGGAATGCAAAAAGTCCCTCAGCAGGTGAGGGGTGGGTGAGTGTTGTACAGAATATCTAAGAAAGGGGGTGGAGGTAATGGTGTACTTTAAAAAATCCCAACGAATACCAGCCACCAACCCTCAATAAAAGATGATGTGTAGTATGTAATTTCTTCCATAATGATCTTATCTTTGGGCAGACTATGATGCAAGAATTATTGGTAAAACAAAGACTAAAAACCAAAACAAATCCCTCCATAACACTGACTCAGCTGCTTGCTCTTTACCTTCGGCCTCTTCCAAGTCTTTTTTGTTGGCTAACAGGATCTCATCTCGCTGGTCTGTCAACAGATCGGCCAGGTGATGGATAATCTCTGCTCTCTAGGAAGAAACGTAAAAGATTAACACAAATAAGCAAACAAGTTAACTCATGAAGAATGCACATTACACTTTTAGACTTACTCTTCTGAGTGTGCCAGGCCTTGCTCCTAAATCCCATTACCAATGACTGAAATCTCCTTACTTCATTCATTCATTCCCTACCACCACTCCCCTCATTTTTCCTTCCTCTCTCAGTAGTAATCTTTCCACTTTTCTTCCTCTTGTACCACTCCTGATCATGATGATTAACAAACCCTGGCCTTGTGTTTGGGGAGAAGGCATGCATTATTTGGCTCACTGATGAGACGGGCCAGCACTTGGAATCAGCATGATATACACAATGCACTTATTTAGCAGCACCAGCTGTATACCTGATTTCCTAGGTTAAGTTTTTGCATCTAGTTCTTCTTTTTGGACAATTATTAATGACAATTAATGTAAAAATCCAGTCCTGAATGCTGGAGGAGACCCCAATCCTTACCCACCTAGATAAGAAGACATAGAAAATCAGACTAGTGATTACTAAAGGAGTAAAATAAGTGACTAAAGAGAAAGAGAAACTAGGGTCCTCTTGGGCTTTCCTTTCTTTACTTGTAGTTATTTCAAATTTTCTTTTCCATTCTCAGGCCAAAGAACTCCTCAGAAGAAACCTATATACATCACTTTCAAATCTAGCCTTAACATCACAACTATCAGGAAGCCAGCCCCTGCTTCCATCCGACTTTCTCACATTTTATTGCATCTGCTACTTCAACTGACTGAATCACTGTGGACAGGGCAGGGCTAAGCTATGCAGCAGACTGAAGCTTCCATTTTGTAGGTAAGATACGTGATTTGGGTGAGTTGGGATAAGTTACTTTCCTACATTTCCCTGCCCAGAGTGTGGCAGGATTAGGGAGCCTCTCTGGTCTCATGATTTTCATGATACTTTTGATCAAAACATCATAGTGATGCCAAGCTACCTCAGACTTCAGCCTATAAAAGACAGAGGAGAAAATGAAATCGAGAAAAAGGGCAAAACAAATCTGAATCACACTTATTACCCAGATTTAAGTCTATGGGACCTGAGGAATAGATGGAGAAACAGCAGGCTTGACTGTGCACTAAACTTCACAGCATGACTTGCTCTGAAAACCAACAGAACTATCAGCAAAGATTATTACCTGCTCAGGTTCCAAAGTGGCCAACATCCTTCCTCCTGATCGAGCCATTTCTCCCTGTTGCTCCACAGTAGGGCCTGCAAGAACATGTGCAGACATCAGCTCATGGTCATGATATGCTTGCTTCACATCCAGAGATCACTCTGACCAATAAACTGGCAGACAAGCATACCAGATTAACTCAGGCAGAAACACAAGAACCTGTCTGCACACAATATGATTTACATCTTTTGGAGTTTTCAATTCCACTTTGGCTTAAATTTTCTCATGTGTTTGCACTGCTGAATGTAGATTCTATGACAATGCTGACCTTTTGAACATCTGAGAGCACACACACCATTTCTTATGCATCTTTCCATCTCTAATGTTCCCTAGCACCTGGAATCTAGCGTGGGCCTAGCAAATGTTTCTTGAGAAAATGGATACTTATATTCTTTAACTTGATGATTTTAGCAGGTTAGTCAGATTAGATAAGTTTTACAAAAACACAGGAGAATCCAATTTTGCAAGCAGCATTCAAAACTCCACCATATTTCATACTATTAGCACATCAATTTTCTGAGCCCTCCTCCTAGGAGAGCTCTGTCTTCAGCCCCATCTAGGCCATGGAGGCACTAGCTATCATCCACAGACCACGGGACACTATGAAGAACTACTTACCTGCAGGTTTTACTTCGGAAAAGAAGGTGCCAACTTTCTTTCCCTCCACAATGTCTGTGATGACATGCCCGGACACCTTGGGGTGGGTCCCATTGGCAATGACCACAGAAGTACCACCTTGTAAAGCCCAGAGAGCCGCTTTCACCTAATGGGAGAAGTTAGATCCATGGATGAGAGTCAGACCTTTATTTAATTTTTTTTTTTATCAGTAAGTATAGAAACATTTTTATTCCAAATCATATCTAGAAATTTTACTAATGTTTAAAAAGAACAATTAAGATGATAATAATACATCCAAATGGCATTTATTCATTACTATGAAATTCTGATTAGGTACAAGTATAACATACTTGTTGATACAACCATTAATCACACAGGTTCAGGGATATCTGAAACGGCATTCACTTAAGTATTCAATACTTCATGATACAGACCTTTGCAGGGTCTAGACCCCTGCACTTTAAACATGTAAAAACAAAGAAAATACAATGTGATACTAAGCAATTTAAGTATCTGTAGGAAGGTTTTCAAGGAGCTCAGAAGCTCTGAAGACACACTCAGCCCATGTGCTTGTCTCAGCCCAATATTGGCACGCGGTGTCTAAAGAGGAACCAATGTACTCTCTGTGCTCAGTGTGTTCTCCAGGACACTGGTGCTGAGACCCATGACTTCTACATTTGACTTGTTGTGCCTCAGCTCAAGTGTCCAGCTTGCTGCTTGACCAGAATATGATCAAGTTCTCTGAGCTACATACATGGGGTTGTGGTTTTCACCTCTGCCATTGCTACAAATGATGCTGTACCTGAAGGGTATAACTTCTTAGAAAAATTAATGGGAAAGAAGAATTTTGTAAAAGATTTTATCAGAAAATATTTGAGCTCTAATAAAAACACTTAAGAGGATTTATGAATTATAAAAAATACACACCCTGTTCTTTAAGAGGTTACAATATGAACACATTCTTTATACATCACTAATACATACACAGAAAGACATGACTAAATACAGGTACACAATATTCATTAAACCTTTATTTAGATATGCATCATCTTTGTATATATACATCAGCCCTCAAACAATTACCAAAGCAAGAAGGATAAAATACTGTTTGGTTTTAAATTGTTATGGGCAGTAAAGGCAGCAGAGTCCTACCTTGGCTTCCATGCCACCCATGCCAACTCTGGACTTGGTTCCGAATGTCACAGACTGCTGATCACCAGGATAAAATATATCAATGAGCTTTGCATCATCTGACCCTGGGGGGCTGTCAAAGAGACCTAAAAAGTAAACAAGAGTCAGTAATACTGTTTAGCAGAAGTGAGTAACCCTCAAGAGAGACCTCCCTGGGGACCTGCCAACCACTCTGTATTCGACTCATCCAGGTAAATTCTGCTATTTGGCCAGCTCTGATGAGAAAAGAGGTTAAGAGGTCCATGGAGCCTTCCACACTGGAAATCAGCTCCAGGAGGACATATCTTACATACTTTTATTAACTTTGCCTGGTAAATGAATGTTTGCCAGCATCAGAGCACAGCCATATCCCTGGCACAAAATTTACTGGTCCTGCCTATAGTCTACAGTGAAGCTGTCCTCATCTTTGCCATTGCTACTTATGATACTGAACCTTAAGGATGCAATCGAGAAAGGTTAGTGGCTTCTGCACAAGCAGTGCAGCAGCCGGATACTGTTTAATGTGACTATTTCCAAGGACATGAAATATGAGAGGTTCTCATTCACTCTCAGAGTACCCTTTCAAAAGTCACACTGCACTCCCCACATTATGGGTAAGCCACTGAAGGTCAGGCTGAGTGAGCAGAAGAGCGCAGATCTGTCACCACAAAGCCAATGTCTTCTTTAAAACTGAGGAGACTGACAAAAAATCAGAGTTACAAGATTAAAATCTTCACAATTTCACTTTGAAAAAGAGTGTATCTGAGCCTTGAAAGGTGAGGTCTAAGGGGAACACAGGCAGAGGGAACTGCTAGTAGTCAGAGGCTGGCTGAAGGACATTTAGGCAGTGATGTTTCTGGTTTCAAGTTACTGCTTTTCTTGTGCTAAAATACACCCCTCTGCTCCAAATCTTTAATATAATCAGGCCATATGCATCCTCCCTAAGAGAGTAAGGGAATCAGAGTGGTGAGGATGGTCAGTGTCCAGGGCACAAGAAAGCAGTGCAAACCACGAGCAGCAATTACACAGAGAAAGAGAAATAAGCTCTCATAACCCCTGTCTGCCTCAACCCAGCAGCTCACAGCTCTGGGGGTTCAGGGCTGGGTTCTTCTCAGAAGGCATTACGCTATGGGATCATAAACAGTATTTGACAATTTAAGCTAAGCCAAACCTCCAGACACCTCGAGTTCCTAACATTCTGGTATTTCACCTACTTTTCTTTTTTGCTATAGCAGCCTCTCAAACCCACTAAGAGTGTACTTAAAATTCTGGCATCTTTCTAAAAATCAATATTCAGTGGATAACTAATCAGAGTTAAGAGCACAAGTCTGCCAATGGCCAGTTTTGGTGTTTGAGGCTACATTAAAACTAAGGTATACTAAAGTCTAGTTCAAACTGGGTTTTATTTTTATTATTATTTTTTAAAAATAATTTTATTTATTTATTTCTGGCTATGCTGGGTCTTCGCTGATACATGCTGGCTTTCTTTAAACTGGGAACAAATCCTGCCATGGGTGTGGGGCAGGGAACTAAATAGGTTTTTTCCTAACTTGCTAAGAATGTAATGGGGGACTTCTGAGATCCTGAGGTTTGGCCCACTTTAGATACCTCTACCATCTTCTCAGACATCCTGGAATGTGAAGTCATGTGGGCCTTAGAAAGCATCACTACGAACAAAGCTAGTGGAGGTGATGGAATTCCAGTTGAGCTATCTCAAATCCTGAAAGATGATGCTATGAAAGTGCTGCACTCAATATGCCAGCAAATTTGGAAAACTCAGCAGTGGCCACAGGACTGGAAAAGGTCAGTTTTCATTCCAATCCCAAATAAAGGCAATGCCAAAGAATGTTCAAACTACCACACAATTGTACTCATCTCACATGCCAGTAAAGTAATGTTCAAAATTCTCCAAGCCAGGCTTCAGCAATATGTGAACCATGAACTTCCAGATGTTCAAGCTTGTTTTAGAAAAGGCAGAAGAACCATTGATCAAATTGCCAACATCTGCTGGATCATTGAAAAAGAAAGAGAGTTCCAGAAAAATATCTACTTCTGTTTTATTGACTATGCCAAAGCCTTTGACTGTGTGGATCACAATAAACTGTGGAAAA